>JAUZND010024729.1:0-16005 GCA_034780555.1 Coelogynopora nodosa | reverse complement strand
GAACTCTACTATGTTGGAGCAAAGAGTCTTACATTACATTAAGAACTCTACTATGTTGGAGCAAAGAGTCTTACATTGCATTAAGAACTCTACTATGTTGGAGCAAAGAGTCTTACATTACATTAAGAACTCTACTATGTTGGAGCAAAGATTCTTACATTACATTAAGAACTCTACTATGTTGGAGCAAAGATTCTTACATTACATTAAGAACTTTACTATGTTGAGAAAAAATACTAATTATTTACAAGAAAAAACCAGAAGAGACATACTTCGCTTCAACTTTAAAGGTTTACTATGAAATATTCAATTTCTTCGAATTATACGTATGCATGACTCGAGTCATAGAATTAATGTTGCAGTTTTATTTAGTGTAATTTTATTTTTCGGTCGTTTGCTGATCCGCAGGTACATAATCCAGGTACATAAAGGTAAATGTAATATAATATTTAAATAAATAATTGATAACAAGTATTATATTTTCTTGTAAATAGTCTATGTAATGATAAAAGTGATTCTAAAGGGACTACTCCACGAAAATTTTACTGAAACAATTCATCAGCTGATGCACTTAAAAAAAGTTAGAAACATGTTTGTTTAGAAAAATAATATGTTGTTTAATTCCTGTATTACGGCAGGGGTTTTAGCCAGTTTTTATCGTGCTAGAGTTGGTTGTAATTAATGATCATGTACTGCATAGCACATAATATAATTTATCTTTGACACTACAATCAATTTAATTATGAAAATATTACATTAATAAAGATTTAAACAGTGAAATACAAAACATGTAAGCGGTGGTAGGGGGGGGGAAGGAGGTGCGTAATACATCAATATATCGTTAAGGGCAAATAATGTGCAACAAATGTGTTCCAATAATTTTTTTATAAAGTATTAAAAAGTTTAAAATATATGTAAACGCTCAAAATGAGAATGTATAACATTTCATTTAAATGACTAAAAGACTCATTCACAGAGCATCTATTATTGAATTTAAAATAATTAAACTATAAAACAACAATTTATAACAAAAAATTAAACATTGAGTTTATCGTATAATAAATAACACGTAATGTAACTATGGTATCTATATAAAATAAAAAGATAATATAACTAACTCCGAATTTTAATGCATTTACAAATACATATACACCACTAAATATCTATGCATTTACAAATACATATACACCACAAAATATCTATACATTTCTACACCATAATATACATGTTATAAATATTATGCATATGTAACAGACGTATTCTGCGGTCATTATATACAAATAGTCACTAAATGGACAATGTATATACTACATGTAATGTACAGATGGGATTCCCTTTGTAGCATTGTTCCAATCTTATTAAATTAAATAAATTAAAAAACTTAAAAAACAGTATATTATTCAATATATTATTAATTGTATTTGCGAATGTATCATATTTTCATCTGAGTGTCTTGTTATCTATATAATATAATACTATAGATCTTAGTTTAAAAGAGACTCATTAGAAAAAATCCTTTCTGAATTTTAAATTAAATGAAATTATATATCATTGTATATAACTAACCGATTTTAATATTTAAAAAATATATATTTTACTACCTATATAATTTTTAAACTGTTGATTATTGTTTATTGATAAAAATAAAACCAATTATTACAATATATTTTAATGACCTAATGTTGTATTAACATATTTACAGGTGAACATTACCTTCAAACAGTAAATTATAAAAATTATAACAAGATTTTCAACTGAAAAAGTCAGTGTTTGACCAAAAATCAACTCTTTTTTTGGTTATAATAATGTTAATGACATTAATAATGATATTTACCAAAAGCCGCTTTTGATATTTAAAATAATAAACTGTTAATTTAAAAAAACAATCTTTCTATTAAAAAACATAGTTTAGTTATAAATATATCAACGTTTATTTTAAAGTTTTCATTGGAATATTTATATTGAAAAATTAATGGAATATTAATCGAACGTTGTTGTTATATATTAATGAAAAACTAATGTTTATTAAAATAATTCCGTAACATTAGTCGAATACTAATGATAGATTAGGTAAATATATGTGAACTATTATTATGACATTGGTATAATATTATATTAAAATATTAATTGAACTTTATTGGATTATTTGTAGAACACTAATTGAATATTCGTGATTACACTAATAGTAAATACTCAATATAATGTATTAGTCATATTACTCATAATTGTGAAATTTGTTGAAAGCTATAACAGATATTAATATTAAGAGAACATTAGCGTATATTATTGGAATGTAATTGGAATAATAGTGACATAATAGTGGGACATAGTGAGACATAGTGGGACATAGTGAGACATAAAAGTCAGACATAGTTCAGTAAAATGTAAGAAAATTAGTATTTTAAAGATGTTATTTTACTAATTATTTATTTATAAGTTTGAGAAACCTATTAAAACATTTAATTGAAAAAATCGTCTGAAAGTGAATATTTAGTCATTATAGTTATGGATTATTCAAACAGAATTATAAAATTAATTTAAATGTAGCAAAATTATTTTTAAACTGAATACTTTATACATTGAATTTATATTTTGCAATGTCTTTATTGTAAAATGTAAAGATTTCAGTTTTATTCTAACTTAACAAAATAGAAATATGAGTTAAAATTAAAATGATAATGAATATTCTGAGATTGTTTTAGTTCGTTTGATTTCATTTGTTATAGTGAGACCCAGATTAATTTATAGATAACATATTGTTAATTGGTAATGTTGTATTTTATATTATGCGTAAATATCTACAATTTTTTTTATTAAAAAATATTATGAAATGATCATCTGTACAGTCATCTTTTATAAAATGTATTAAGATCCTTAAACTACAAAACAGACAAACATTATATATTTTTTCTCTTTCCACAGAGATCGCAGAATTTTCAATAGTAATTAATCGTTTACATTTATCCAACCGCAAAGCCTCTGAACGCTCCACTGATTAAGTTTTCTTCCCCTCGCTTTCTCACCAAATTCTGTCGTCACCAGCCAAATGACTTCGTACACAGGCACACATGGAAAGAAGCGACCATGGAGGGTTTGGAACCCCTCAAAGCTGGTGAAGCTACCGAAAACGGAACGATTTTTTGATGAAGATAGATGAGTCTGATTCTCCGAGTCGAATAAATCTCTTAGTTTTAACTCTGTGCTAAACGACAAACAATATAGAGAAAGAGAGGGAGAGGGGTAAGGGACGAACGGGGTTGAAGCAACGAGTCACTAATGACTTTTTGATCACATCTGTCACTGAAAGATTAGTGGTCAAGTCACATGTGTTAACTGGCCCAAGAAAGATAGCACTGCCCTTTCAATTTTCAAATATATAATAAAAGGGTCACAATTACATAATTTTAAATTATATTCTATAAGTATAGGTTATATTTGTAACATTTAAAATGATAAAATGTGAAAGGCTGTAGGTTACCTGTCAGCCACTTTTTGCATGCAGTAGTCAATGTGTCGACTGATATCATTAAAAGTCAGTGTGGAAGATTTACGTAAAGCATTTTTATTATAAATATTATTTTTAGAGATATTTAGATGTGATTAATTTTTTTCCGATTGTTAAATAAATAAATATTTTCATGAATATAACAGACATTGGTAAGTTCAAAATAAAATTAATTTAGAAACGATCTCTTATAGAATAAAATAAACAAATTTAGTTTGTTTGCTGCAATATATTGCATAATTTTAAAGTTTGCATTATTTGTTTTAATAGTTAGTTAAATAAGTTTTCTGTCTACTCTTAGTAATTTCCCATATTTCAAAAATATCTATAATTATTATAGCCTATGCAAATATATAACATGTACAATCCGTATAATAGTAATATGTGAATTAATCTAGATTTTGTTAAATAAATTTAAAAACCTTAATCCTAATTATTATTTGAAATAATAAGCCCTGCATGCAGCATATATTTTTTATAAATTCAGTGAAACTGTTACAATTAAATTTTGAAACAAATCAGTGTGAATTTGTAGTTCGTGTACACTTGAATGCCACTATTGAAAGATTTAAACATTACATTTTAAAATAATATTGACTTGGATTAAAGTCAATGACATTATCATAAGTCCACAAACTCGCATTTTATCTTGTTTCAATTCATATATACTTTTTATGATATCTGAAATAAAATTTTCTAAAAACAAACTTTTTATTCTTAAATAGTTTATTAGTGACATTACAAACATATTGGTGCTTGTGATTTTACAAAACAAGTTCTGTTGTAAAAATGTTATATTTGTCATTTATTATTGTAAAAATGAGTGATGAATTTAGTTTAATTTATATTTGATTTAATTAATGATAGTTAATAAATTTGGTGTAATTTGTATTAAATTTAATTAAAGATACCTCAATTTTGAATAGAATATAACTATTTAAGAAACTGTCATAACATTCATACCATTCAAATAAATTCCAAAAAATGACATAAAATTCTTTCTATATAAAAATATTAATTGTAATTTTATGAAAATGTAATGTCCGTAATGGATTTCAAATAAGCACAAAATATTTCAAAACACTGAAAAAACTTTTTTCAAAATAGTTAACAAAGTATAACGTCACTCTCAGCGAACCCACTTGACAAATGTATGTAAAAATTGATAAAACAACTTATAATCAATTTTTATTTCGTCTTTGAAAAATTCTCCCTAATCGAATGTTAACTTTTCGGCCTACGTAAGAAAGAAGGTGTGGTTGTATTCTAAATTGTTACAATACCTGTTCCATAACAGTTAATTTTCTTTTAATTAAAAATTTTTTCAGAAAATGAACATCTCTTGTTTTTTTCTGTGGATTTCTCTTCCCCGGTTTTAGCGTGGTATTTTTTTAAAGGCTTGACTTTCAATAATTTTTTATTTTATCCATTTCTATACTATATAATGAAATGTTTAATATGCAAAATGTCATTGTAAGTCTTTGTAAAGTCGTTGTAAATATTATATTTCATGAAATATATATTTTGCACATGTACTCCAACTATGCTCTGTAACAATAATTATTTTATAATTTTCAGAGCTTTAAACCTAATTTGCCTACTATTTTGTGTGCCTTCTTTTGATTGCTATATATATGCTCGTTTTTATAAAGTATAACAAGCAATGTTAAAATTGTTTGTCCGTATAGTTTTTAATTAAAAAAATAATTATTATTTATGTAAAGTCTTTTATGTTAGTAGTAAAATATCATGTCAATCGTTATTTATATAAGTTATGTATAACAATATGTTTCAATTATTATTAAATGCTTTTTTATTATTCCTATTTGATTAATTTTACTTCCTTTTTAATTTTATTTCGTTACATTTATATTAATGCTAAATCCAGTGTATTTTATCTTTCTATAATAATTAAAGGCCTACAATGAAATATATTCTAAAATCGTTATAACAAGACTCCAAATTCATTTTGAATCTCTTGTAAATGGAGAGGTGTAATTCTCCCTGAGAGGGCGCCAACATTGTACATTATAAAAGTTCAATTGTCACTGCGGTACTTTCTTTGTAACTTGAATGTCGATTGTCGACCTTTCAGCTGTATCCTAATCCACTTTTTAGGCTATTTTTAACCAATCAAATGACTGATGAGAAAATCGTTCGGATTCAAGAAAGTTTAGCTGAGAATATTAACCATATTTTAATACTCGATTTATTGTCGTTTGCACAGTGACTTATTATGAAACCAAAACGAACTAACTAACGATAAAAATTGTTGAGTACATTGTCAACACCAAAAGTAAATTGCGTTTCAAAATTTTAGATCTTCTTATTGAGCTAAAGACTCGTCATATTCAAATATACTTCATCGGATTACATAGTGAATATTTTCCTCCTCTTTTTTATTGTTTATTGGTGACTGTTTGTTAGCCGCTGTGTTGGTCAAATATTCGAGCACAGTCCGGAAAGGAAGTAATAATATTCCACGATTAGTTCTGTCAAACATGTTCATTTTCAGTCAAATTACTGGAATATCAACCACTGGGATCCATATATTTGTGTGCCTCCTCTGCATCATACAACTTGCTCACACTTCTTGGTGGTAAGTTAATATGTTACTTTTTTACATTTAAATTTAACACCAGGTTTAAATAGTTAATTTGAGCTAATATAAATGGGGATAGTTTTATTAAAGGAGCATAATATACATATATATATATAAACTATTGCTTTAATAATAATTATAAAAAATATAACGACGTGGGTGTCTTGTCTAATTGTAGTGAATAATCGTTTAAAGAATTATAAAAATGTAAGAAAGGTTTCTATTTAAAATGGTACAGTTTTCTATAGAATATTTTAAAATGAAATTTTATAAATAATTAGTCAAATTTAATAACTCAAAAATGTGTGATTAAATGTCAATTTTTTTCTCCAGAAATAATAAAAACTTAAATTAAAAAAATATTATATAGTTTTATTACCAATAAAAATATATTAAAAAACCAAGCAGATTTTCTTAACCAATTATAATTGAGTTATATAAAATAATTATAATTATTTAATATAATTATAATTATTTAATATAATTTAATAAAATACCTAGTTTTAAAACATTGGATATAATTATATTTGAATCACATTATTACAGATTAGTTACTTTCTACACCTTTTTTATCATTGAAAATGCAACCTGGTTGTTCTTGGCAACAATACAAAAAAAGTAGTTTTTACTTATCATTGCGCGACGCGGTAGATCATGACATAATTTAAATGTTTATTTAAAAATATATATTTAAGTGTAAGAAAATAGAAAATTTAAAACAATTTGAAAAATACAAATAAACAATATAACTAGGAAAATAGTAAACCAGAACACAAATAAGTTAAGTAATGAATATTTATCTAATAGTATGTGAATAAAAATCGTATTATTGTTATGATTAAATATATTTATATATTGTTTAGAAGTAAATTTTTAATTTTATCATTTTAAATATACAGTTTTACACTTTTGGTGAATTGAATAAATATTTATTTCCAAATACTTGTTCGAGTCAAAGTAATGTATATAATTTTAGCAGTTTATCCTTTTATAGCTTTTTAATGTTGTCAGTTTAAAAATGTTGACATACATCATTTTGCCAGTTTCATTATTATATGCGACCTGTTGTATATATATATTATATTTGTTTTAAAAAATCGAACCCCCACAGTTTTATGTTCATGATAAAAATTATAACTGCTAATTTATCCAATATATATATCGCTTTTTTTCTCGTTGGCTGTTTAATTGCTGCATAATTATTTTTTTAAGTAAAAAAGAAAACTTTTTAAAAATTATTAATTACTTAAAATTAATTGACGACAATATACGTTTTCCTTAATAAATTATTACAATACATATATAACAACTTTTCTGACATTTGTTGTTAAACTAATATTACCTAAAGCTACGTAGTTATATTGTTCAACGCAACATTTTTTAGATGAAAATACGGAGGAATATATAAGCTCGGTGACTTTTCTCGAAATGATGTTATGCAACTTTCAGCATTATATTCATTGTCTAATTATTCATTATGTTCATCACGACGACTTGTCTAATTTAACTATAATATTGTATATATCGACTATTATTTTATATTTTAATCGAAAGTACATTATTGTAATATATTTATTATACAGATATATATATATTTATTGTTCTAAATATATTTGTTTGACCTTGTTTATAAACCATTCACAGCGCTACCATATGGTCCCTACAGCTTAAAGTACCTTCTCGAACACACGACTCCATGTTTTGACTTAATTGCAATTACAAATGCTATGGTATGCATTATATTTTTCTAGAAAACATACTGTTTTACCTATTTTTTAAGTTTCATGACTATAATGCTGACGTTATATGGAAGCGTTTAAAGGAACTGTGTATAAGTATAAACAGATATATACATTATTTTAGTTAATCGCCATAAAATATCTAAACAAAAGCGACTGCATCGCAAATTGAAATCAAGAAAACCTAAGGACAAACATACAACATTCACCCATTAAAAAAAGATAAAATCGAAATATGTCACCAAATTAGAAATCTTTTCAATTTACGAACCTTTACACAACCACTTTCATATTATTATTTTTACTGGATGGATGAATATACAATGTTTTCCCTTTTATAGCGGTTAATTTTTACAATATTATCGTTTTAATCAATTGGAAGTGTTCTTGGCTTTTGTTTTCAAAGTAGTCATTTTTAGACAAATTGGATAGCTGACCTATACATAACCATACAATACAGACTATATAATTTATTTTTTATTACTGCATATTTTCTAATTACAATTACAAGCATAACTCACTGTGGTTATTTGTTAGGGGGTTGTTTTTTAAATTATAGTTTTAATAACCAATTTAAAGAATTGACTAAACCTAGTAAAATCACTCAATTTGATGATTTTCCATAACAAATTGTTCAGAAACAGTAGCCGATTAAGTATTTAAACATTTAGTTTAATGAACCTGAAATACTTTTTTATTATGTACATGTTTAAAAACACTCGATGATAACATTACGAGTTCTCTAATTAATCTCCTAACTATATTGTCAACCCGAAATAAGAAATTTTTTTACGATTTGTTTACGATTTAGTATTATCGACGCTATGCATTACTTTACTAGTATTTAATTTATATATACTATTATAGTTTTATACTATATGATCGTTTCTTTTTTTAATGACTAAGTTTGTCAACTACACCTGTTTATTATTTATAAGAATGTATACACAATTTTCAACTATTTTATACCACTAATGTGCAATGCTCATACATGATCAACTATATCTAGATGACATGACTATTTCACCTTGTGACTGTCGATGCCCTTATTAAAAGCAAATAATGCTCATTTATAAAAACAATAAACTATCGCAGTAATACCAACTCAGACAGGATAAAAAACGATAACTTATTTAAAACGATTGACAAAAGTTGAAACAATCATTTTATACGGATCTACTACAAATGTCAATACTGACGCGCGACGGCCTATTTACCGATTTTTAAGAGATTAATAGCACTTCTGTTGGAATAATGCTGTTACAAAAACTGTCAACTTGACTGACTGATTGCATCTTAATGAGTATTTTCGTTAGAAAACAAATACCATAATCACTTGAAAATGTCATTGAACATGACACCCGTGTTGACAAGTTGATCCTCTAGCAACACCTCCAACTAACTACACCAACATGCACTCCACTATATACGCACATGCCTTGTTTGAGTGAAGGACAAACAGGCCAACCATAGTACAAAACATTATGTATAGGTGTGCTTAAAGCATTAACCTTTTAACACCGAATTAAATATTCGATGACTCTATTTATCTATTGTATCTATCTGCCTCTGTCTAAATAAAACTTTAAAACTATGTGTATTATACTGTAATATCCTCCATTTCTACTTGAACATGCTGCTAACACTGAATATAGTGTCAACTGTTATTATATTTTAATGTTGACTTCGGGAAATTTATAAAATTCAATAAAACGGTTTATAATATTTTATTCGCTATTGTACTATTTCAATCTGGCTGTAGAATAAATCATGTATATAAAAGTACCATGCAACTTCAAATACCTATCGTACACAGCTATAAATCCTATATCACTACAAGTACTGCAGTTTGAAAACTGCCTTCGTGGATGTCTTCTAGGCCTTCTTTACTTTACCTTCATTCTGTATGAAAATATTATTTTTATCATTTCTAACTGCTATAACACTTAGTATAGTAATTATATACATATACATAGATTAAATTCATGATAAATATATAAGTGTGTGTCTAAATTCCTAGTTAAATTATATTAGAGTAGTTTATTTTGAGAGACGATAACCAATTTTAACTATTATTCTATGTGTTAATATTTCACTAATACATTTTAAATTCTGATGAATATTGACATTATCAATAATATGAATAAAATTATATTTTTATTTCCTTTTCAAGTGTTAGCCATCCAGACAATTGAATATATTAATTTCAAAACTTCTGTAACGTCATGTAACTGAAAACTTATGTAACGTCACGTAAACGAAACGTAAACCAAGAACATGTCACTACTGTTTGATCAGACCGATGCAGACATTGAAATACTTTGCATACATATGTTGCTGTAAATAGTATAACATCGATTGAAATTGAAGAATTAAGATGTAATTTCCAATAGTCAGCTAGAACTGAAGAGAAACATCATCGTTGCAATAGGGTACAACGTTTACATCCTATGATAGAGTAAACTAAAACTTCTGCGTCCTCTTTTGTTTAGAGATAGTCTTTGAAGGGACCGAAGAACTAATGTGTATCTGTAACAGTTACTAAGCTTATATTAACTATTAATATTCATACGAATCTTATTTTGCACTCTTGCTATTATAGTTTTAGATTGAATTGTTATTTGAAACGATCAGATGATATGATAGGAATGTTTAATGAGTAAGATTGTATTTATGTATTATTTAATGCGACAAGTGCCTTTTTTACAATAGTTAAAAATTCCATTAAATGAAACAAAAAAATTAACCAATTTTAAATATTATTTGTAAATTCATATAATAATATCATTGAACATAAAACGTTGGTTTGCATTTTTTTAATAAATAGATTTAACAATTAACCATACCACATGTTAAGCCATAACCAGTTTTTAAATAAATTTATTTAACGCGTTTTTATCTATTTTTATATCACTCTAATATTATGCCACTCCGTGCCACTTATGCCACTCTTTAAATACAATTTAAATTATTATACCACTGCCAATACGTCACCAAATTACACAACTTTATAATATAATTTAAATATAATTAAATCGACGAAATATCAGTTGACGTTGCTATTTAGTGATGCAAACTAACTTGGATTATGACTACAATACATAGATCAATATTAAAAATATTAAATCAGTTGCTTGAATTCAAATTCATGAAACAATAATCGTTAAACAATTTAAAATATATCACCTGCTTTCATTTTATCACTACTGAAATAGGCTAAGATTGTGCCTGCCGATACAAGTTCAATTCAAATTGATAAAAAAGCGTAAAGTAGTTATGTGAACTCAAATGGCGTAAAACCGACACTCAAACGCAATTTTGAACGTCCGGGCTCCGCCCTCGTGCTAAAACTTGTTCTCGTTTCGTAATGTTTACGCCATTTTCGTTGCATAATGTACAGTACTATTATTTGAATATTATGATACTTCTTAGAAAGGTTATGTATAACATATGAATACAAAAAAATTATAGGATTAAAACATTTCATATAAGGCATTAACCATGCATAAATAATATTTTATTAACAGTACGTATAATAATATATACAATTATATCTTTGAATATTTAGCGTTCGCGGTTAATATTTTATGGAGAGTAAACTTTCTTTAAATAGAAATCATTCGCAGAAAAAAAACACTAAATTAAACACTAATAGTCACATAATTTTAAAATGTCATTACAATATTACAATAGCAAGCTATAGCAGTGATTTTCGCATCGATTATTGTTATTAAATTTTAATGTTTTTATTAATAATGCTAAATTAACATTCAATAAACCAGAATGGATGTGTCAATTTCTATTAATATAAAGTATAATTATAAATATCAAAACACGTATTAATCAATTAAAATTAATATATCAATAATAGCCTACACATATATTATTTGAGGGTTTTAATGATAACATTTTACAGACTCGTCTATTGACAAAGTAATATATATTTACCATTTGAAGCTCAATAAAGAATAATTATCTATACTAAATTTACTTATAATTAGAAGTTTCCGATTTCTTGTTTTTTAATTTGCGTCGTAAGTATAGTATTTACTTAATTTGTCATAGTCTATCTCTGTAATGTAAAAGTCTTCTCAACTTATCTGGTCCGGTACAGATGACACATTCTGATAATCTTATATTATGGTTAAACCACCTATATAATACCAATTTATATTATATATATTTTTCTTAAATTTTTTATTTAAAATAACCGCTAAATAAAAATGTATGCTTCTTTTTGTTTTTCCAAATACTAAAAAAAAATTAAAAAGTTTTTATTAAAAAATATAATAAGTTAAGAATCCCTCTATATTTTAGAATTATTTATTTATTTACACGCCTGCCGTCATTTCAAAAATCAACTAAAATTTGTATTAGTTTACGCAAAAATATGGTTTTCATGATATGTTTAAATGTGTCATTTCATTATAATTTTTTTTAAAATAAAATAAGTGTTTTTAAATTATGTGTTTATTATTAGAACATGGAACTAAATTATTATTTTACTTTGTTAAATAGACTATAAATGTTTTCATTTCATGATTACATCGTAAAATCATCGTAATGAACTTTATTCTAAACTTTTATTTGAATAATTATTTCAATACATTTGAGTTGATAAGTTGAGATTAAAAGCCGAGAAAAATCTATGTTAAAAGGCTAAAAGCTAAATTTAAAAACAAAGTAATTCGAAAACATAAATTATCAGCATGGCTCGATTATACTTTTCATAAATTAACAGGAACACTATACTAATCTCTTCAAAACATTGAGTTCACAATTATTTGAATATTGCGCGCACATATTAATTAAGATTAATTAGTTATATAATTTTAATTAATTAATTAAAACTTTTTCTTAATATTGGTATACTATAGTAACTACTTAGTTTTACATAAAAACAAACATGAAATTGAGACGGCGGTGAGTTCAGTGAGTGTTTTTATAAAAACTGCCGACTTTCATCCTTAATTTTAATTTCTATAAATTTGATTAGATTTCTTCATATGACATAGGTCATATAACTTACAAAAATTTTGTATACTCATAAAATTGTTTCCATCCTTGATCAACCGGTACAAGGTGATTTAACATATAGCTATAACAATATAATAACAGTTACTCGGCTGTTAAATTCCTTCAATCAGGAAGTGCTTAAAAGAAAAAGATGCAAAGTCTACTTCAAAATGTTTTACAGCTCGCCATTTTAATGACAAATATTGCCAAATGGTCGGGAAAACATTTAATATTATTTTTGGTAATTTGGTATCGACGTGATCGACATAACAATTAAAATGCGGATGTGAAGGCTGTAAAATGTTGAAATTGTTTTATGCTAAATCATGTATGGAGATATGTAGGTTCGTTTCTACGTGATGGATTAAAATGAATAGCTATTTACAGTAAATGCTGAAAGTAAAATTTTTGACACATTTAAAAAAATTCATAAAGTATCTAACCATTTAACTTAATGAATTAGATAATAATATCTTTGAAATATTTGGTTAAAATATTAAGAACAAATATTGTACAATAATACTGTGATGAAGTCATTAATAAATTTATTATGATTGAAACAATATTAATATATTTATCACATTTAAAAGATATTTCTGATATTCATTTATGAGAGTAAATGAACTATAATGCGTTAACATTTAACTTTTAAATTTAAATTAACAATATAACACTACACTATATTTTATAAATATACATCTAGACAACTTTTCTTAAAATTATTAAATTAAAAACAAGTAGCTAAGATAAACAAACAATATCAATTAAAACAATGTATTAATTAGTTAAACTTAGTTATAATTCATTTTATTTGTGTATTTCAGAATTATTAACAATATACGTTTTTCTACCATTTTTATCGATATTCAAAAATTCCTTTAATTTTTTTGTTAGTTACTTTGATTATTTTCAAATTTATATTGTATATTTTAACTTCTTTTGCATTGACGACCTTGAAAAATAAGTTAAATTTTCTTTGGATTTGAATTCGGGTTTTTTTAACAGTTTTTCTCTAGATTTTCAGTCAGATTTAAGTTACAACCCACTTCTGACTCTGAGTTCCTCTTGTATCGATCACGCAGGTATTTGGCGATGGTGGGCGTCTCAGAGCAACAGATGTCCATGCCGCCCCCGGGGGGACCGCCAAACACTAAAACAACCCTCTCACACCTGCCCAAATCCCGTAACGGCATGGTTGCGGGTGAGGCTGGGGCCGGAGGCAAGCCGATGACCCTAGAACAGACCTGCAACGCCTTGGACTTCCTCAACTCGGCCCAGAAACGGTTCTGTTCCCGCTCGGCGGCGATACCTCGGATTGTGGGCCGTGGTGCCCAGTGGGGTCTGGAGGAGTGTCATCACCAATTCCAGCACCGGAAGTGGAACTGTAGTACCTTCAATGAGACCTCGATATTTGGGAAGGTGTTGGAAATAAGTGTGTGACGCCTTTTACTTTAGTTGTCTTCTACAACAAATATCAAGGTGTTCATTTCAAAATATAGAAATGTACCTATCGACAAATTTATTTAAAAAATATTATATTTTAAATATTTTAACAAATTTAATATGATAAAAAATGGAACTGATACTTATATTAGTTGATATATAGTAAAAGTCTAAAGCAGATGCTTATTGTTATAACAAGTTTTAAACAAATTTATAAAATATTTCAATAAAGCACTTAACATTTTTTTAAATTATTTAGAAATGTTTAATGAAACTATTAATAAAATTAATAAATGATAGTAGCTTTTGACAGTTATTTTACAATGAAATATAAAACTTCATTTTATTTTTGTTTTTATTCTAATATTTAGTAGCATCTAGGCAATAAACACGTATTTATAATTTTTTATTAACTATATTTTGTCTATAAAAATCATAAAATAATACGTTATAGTTTAAACCAACTGTAGCTCACGTCTCCCTAAGAAGCTTATATGACATGTAACATAAACTATGGGATCTTCGATGGAAACTTATTTTGCAGTAGGATATAATCAATATGATCTTCGATTCAAACTTATGAAGTGTGATATGGGGATATAATCTATATCAATATGTTGTGTAATTCAAAACTGACCTTTTGCAATAAAAAGTATTGGAATAAAATACACACGTAATCAATTTTTGAATGTGGATTCTTAAATATGAAGTAATATTTTATAAATGTAATTTGTAAGACATTTTAAATAAATCATTTGTCTATGATTTTCCAGCAAATTCAATTTAAAAAGTGGTTCAACTTTTGGAAACATTGTCAAACTGAAGTCATATAGCACAAAAGATGTGTCAACCAAATTGAGATCGCTTTTCATATAATAGTTAATTGAGTCAGATTATCTGTCAGTATCCTGATGGAGGAAGCAACTTCATATTTTTTAAACAATTATTCAAAGCTGACCTTATTAGACGGGATTATAGTTTTGACAAAGAAGTAGTGGCCACGATAGGATGTTAATGTCAATCAAAATACAATTAGTGTCCGGTGAAAAATCATAGTATCTCTCTCGTGTCTCTCTATCTCTTTCTCACTACCTCACAATCGTTAAGCTACATTTCTTTCTCATTCTCTCTATCTCTCCATACCTCATTTTTGTTGATATATTATACATATTGTAACTTTTTTCTATTATTTTATAATTTAAAAAAATGTAATGTCATTATCTTATTTGACCGTGAGTTCATTAAATTAAAATATCTAGAGTCTTAATAATAATCATAATAAAATATAAGTTGACGGATGCAAAAGGTTACAAGATAGTAGTGTATAATATTGGAGTTTGCAAGGTGATTACGGTATAGGTTAAATTAAAAGGTACATAAAGGTAGATAGATAAATGGCTATAAACATATATGATTAATAGGTAGGGAGCTAAGCGATTTAATTTATTTAACTTAAATGATGATAAACAATAGATCAGAATTTATGTAACTTTTAACAAGGAAGTCTCTTTTCTTGTTTTTTGGAAGTGCACAGACCTGGTGAACCTTTGGCTTCTCGTTCTGAGATTGCGCACACATTTTTTCGATGTTGACTAAAACCTATTGAGTTGAAATGTTCTAGAATTATACACAAACTTAGAGTTTTGGTCAGAGGAGGAAAGGACCACCCCCCCTTTTTTTTTGATATAAAGTTACAACAA
>JAUZND010024718.1:0-24401 GCA_034780555.1 Coelogynopora nodosa | reverse complement strand
ATTCAGGTGTTAATTCTAGCGTTGATTCAAGTGTAGATTTTTCAGTTGATTCAGGTGTTAATTCTAGCGTTGATTCAAGTGTAGATTTTTCAGTTGATTCAGGTGTTAATTCTAGCGTTGATTCAGGTGTAAATTCTAGCGTTGATTCAACTGTGGCAATTTCATTTTGTGATGTAATTTCTGTTTCCGTTTTATCGTAGACTTGTTCACCATCGTGATAATCCGTAACCTCCCTGGATGAGACTGCACTGCAGCGGTTGTCAGTTGATACCAGCGCAATTAAATAAGAATTATTATAATTTGCCATAATTTCTTCATCTCTTGAATTATTAAATAATAGTGTTTTAGAAGGGCATTTTAAACTTTTAGATTTTATTCTAAATTTTTTTAAAGCTTTATTGTACGGGTTTAAATTCATGTTGTTTAAGTTTTCATTGTTAGTGTTACGATTGGTGTCAATGAACGGTGTATCACTATAACTTGCTGAGCGATAGTTTTGAGCAAAAGGTTTAGTGAAATTGAATGATTTAAAAGGGATATTTTTTCTTTTTGAAACGTGAAATTTTGTAACTACTTCAAATCGAATTCTGTCTTTGCTTCCTTCGTGATTTTTTGACATTTCGACGGACATGTGTTTCAATTGATTGTAAATTGTGTTGATGTTTTTTGATATTTGTGGATTTTCGAAAATTATCTGTGTGAAAAAATAATGATTGAAAATATTTGAATAAAAAGTATTAATTTCTCGAAATAAATGATCAAATGTGTTTAATATTGAAAATGTTTAAATAAAAAGTCAAAATTTCACGAAATAAATACTAAAACGTGTTTAAAATTGAAAATGTTTGAGTAAAAAGTTTAAAAAAATTAATAATATTCCTCGAAAATTTCAGGTCAAAACAAGTGTTAAATAAACAACCTCTTTTGCAGCTTCTATAATTTTTGTAAACCGAGTAAAATACAAAACTGGCAATTTGAGCAAAAAATTCAAATCAAAATCTTTATATAGTCCATTTTTAGTAATAAATCGACTAATTTTAACATTTCCCCTTCTATTAACCACAAATCCTTTATATGAAAAAAGCTAAAATGAAAAAAAATAAGATTGTCATAACTATGCTATAAATAAAAAACTATACCTTGTGAATATACAAATAATTAAAATAAATGTTATTATTCCTGTACAAAAGTTTGAGATTTTTGAACACAAATGACAAGAAAATGTCTAAATATAAATTTTAAAATCCAACATACAAATATTTAAAATTAAAATCAAAATTATACCTATTCTAACATCATTCAACCCCTCCTCATTATCACAATCCTTATCATAATTTTCAAACCATTTGTAAATTTTATATTTTTCCATCAATACGACATTTTGATTAGTAGGAAACAAAAAATTATCCATTTGATTAATAAAAACTTTACACAAAGGATCATAAAAACACACGGCATTAACCATATTGACAAATCTGTTCATGACATAATTGTACGTAACTTCAATATTAAACATGTCGAAATAAAGCCATTCTAACTCGTCTAAATACAATTTGCGGCATCTTATTTTTTTAAACAAAAATTGATAGTCTGTCATCATAAATGTATATCAGTATCACGGGCAGTTAATCAAAAATAATTACTAATTATAATTTCTAAAATAAACTGACTAACGTAAAATAACTTGGTATTATTGAACAAATAAAAACTTTTTCTTTATTTTATTTGAGTAAACATTATTGTAACGTTTAAATTTAACAATTTTAACCACCAAATTTACCTGTAGCGTAATGAATTATAATTAATAATTATATTGTTTAGTCCAGTTCGTTCAGAATGGTGAAACTCTGCTTGGTAACATCTTGACTAGCGGATTTTTGCTTGTAAAATAAAAGGTAGGCGTCTTGAGTTGTTACGTCCGATATTTTGGCTTCTGTCACAAGAGTATCATCATACATTGTCCATTCTTAAATTAAATTAAAAATAATAATAATAATTAAAATTAAACAAAAAAATCACTAACCACTTTCCTCCGAGCATCGTATGAGAGCAGTATAATGCCCATGATTGGCCCTGATTCCATGATGCGACACAACAGCATATAAATCATAATTAAAGTCCAAGCTGTTCAATTTAGAACAAGTACTACTGGTAGAATCGATAGATTCAGTCAAACAATCATTTAAAACATTTAGATTTGGTATACTATCGTTTGATTTTAAGGAATCCGATTTGGTCGTGTCAGAATCGAGTATTTTTGTATATGGTTGCATATTGAAATTGCTATAAAAATATATAAATTAACAATTTAAAAAATTAAAAAAAGTATATAAAAACTGTTCATTTAAAATTAATTAAAAAAAATAAAACTTACTCTATCGGATAATTCATACTAGCTCGGTTCTTCCCAAAGCCATTTTCACGATCAGTATTCCTTTTCCATTGAAATATCAACACTTTAGGAAGTTTGATAATATGAGTTTCTCGATCAACTTCCGCAATTTGATTACAATTGGAACACTTCCATCCTGTAGCAGCGTTTAAATGCTCAGTTTCCAAAAACGTTTCCAAACTTTTGTTGAGATCAAATGAATTTTCCTCTACATCTTTAATACTTTCCTTTAAAGCAATAGGCTTTAAATCAAATCTTATTTTGTCAAATTTAAACTCTTTTTTCACGTCCCAGACGACAAAAAGGTGGTAGTTTTCATCAAAAGAAAATGTCTTGTTTTTAGTGTTTGAAATGATGCCTTTAGGATCATCTCCGTCTTTAGAATGATAACAGTATTTTGGCTGGAATAAATTGGAAATGTCTGATTCGACTGGTTCTAGACGTGAATCGTCGATATGATTGTTTAAGTTTATTAAGGATTCGGTCTCAGTTTTAGGTGAGCATGATTGAGGGCATTGGTAAATGTGTTTTGAAAAATAATTAGAGTCTAGTATTGATGTAAAGTAATCTGTTGAAGTAATTTCAGATTGGGGTTCATTTTCGGATGGTATCGGCAATGTTAACAATAGAGGAAATCCTTTCAAATAATTTATTATTTTAGATATTTTAAATCGAATATTTTATTTTTACATTTTTATTTAAAATTTAAACGCATTTGATTATTTATTTCGTGAAATTTAAACTTTTTATTCTAACATTTTCAATTATAAACAAATTTGATCATTATTTCGTGAAATTTATACTTTTTATTCAAACATTTTCAATTATAAACACATTTGATCGTTTATTTCGTGAAATTTATAGTTTTTATTCCAAAATTTTCAATTTTATACACATTTGATTAGAAATAATTCATGTCAATAACAATAATTACCTAAATAATTAAAAACCCTCTTACACACAACTGTATGAGTCTCAAAATGCTCTTTCTGGCAATCAGTGGAACAATAAGCCACCCCATTACACTTTGAACATATAAATTCTGCCGACTTTCCACATAGTCCACAAATTCCGTTATAATATCGAATATACGACACTTGATTAACCGGAATAACAAAACAGTCATCATCGAGCGCGTGCTCACATTCATACACTACAACATTAAAAACTTGATCCACATTAATCCGAGAAGTGTTCTTCAAAAATTGAATAAACTTTCCATGTTTAGCTACATAAACTGCCAATTTATTATAAGCAATAACGTAATGACAAGAAACTATTCTCATCAAATCGGCTACAGTCGAATCTCTATACATACGGACACTTTTAATAAAACTACCACTTTTAAGAATAAATACACATTTCACACTCTTTACATTTAAAATGTTTAAAGCTAGGCTGTAAAAATCTTCCGTGTTTTCATTAACTTGTTGGCACTTGTTGCAAATTGTCCTGTACATTAATTGTCCTTGAAAAGTATTGGATATAGGAGACTCGTACACATCCCTCTTGTGACAAATGGACAGGATTTTGTTTTTTGTTCTAGTACATTCGTCCAAATCATCCAATAGATATGTAATAAACTCGTGAGCATCCATTTGATCCATGGAATAAAAATCACCGTGTTTGTTGGAAATTGCATTTCTCAACCTCCCTCCATCACAATAATCATTTTCCGACCACATGTGATGTAGTAATTCTGTAAAAGTGTGAAAAATGACAATATTGTCCTTATCCACATTTTCAAAATTAACATTTTTTAAACTAAGCATTTCCCCATTATAATACTGTCCAACCCTTTGGATAAACTCTTGTTTTACAAATTTACAGTTGGCCAAACATTGAACAATTGCATTGAGGTAGCAAGCATTGTTGCAGTTTTGTAAACCTGCCGTTTGACTTCTCATCACTTGCAACTCTTTGATATTCAAATCTCTTTGCAGGAAATTTGAAATGTACCCATTTGTCAGGTAATTTGTAGTGTTCATTATACCAGTGATGAGATAATTAAACATAAGTTGGACAAAGTCGGGGAAAAACCAAAAATGTGAGAATGCCGTTTTGAGATGAAAAAAGTTTGCTTTATTAATCGATTAACTAATCGAAAATTTCAAATAGTATCATAATTCAAATAAATTAAAATTGATTCAATTTTAGATGTTGTTAATTCACTTCCAGGTAATTAATGGTCACTTTAGTGATTATCTCAATTCTCAGTCCATTTGTTCTGGGTCAGAAATTTTGTGGGCTATTATTTACAATTTTCTTAAAATTGTTAATCTTTCACGTTGCGAATTTATTAAATTTAAATTAAACTTATTTTGTCGTCGTGGTAATGTTGCTGTTGAAAATAAAATTGTAAGAAAATTTAATTATATACAAAAAGAGTCATTCATATATCCTCTGAAGGTTTTAAGCCACCAAAGACTTCCGATGGTATTTCAATAGGATTGGTATCAACAACTAAGATTGAAAGATAAAATAAATTTTTTTAAAAAATAAATAAAATACCAATAGCATCTCTCTCTTCCTGCTCATCATCATCGCTTACACCACAGGCAATTTCATTTTCATCGACGATAATATTTTGAATTTTCACAACATTACCACCATTATCTTCAGGCTCAACTATATCCAACTTTGCCATATCATCCATCCCCTCATCACTCTCTCCATCCTCCATTTGTCCTTCCAATATATCAATATTAACATGAGTGCTATAATACGCCACGACCGATCTCTTGACTCTCAACATTTCACGCATAGTCTCCTCATTCCCATGCCTAATTTCAAAATCTTTCCAGCTCACCCAAAAGGCTTCATACAACCCTGGATCGCACATTTGAGCGCAATGAGCAAACAATGAACGACTTCTTCCAATCTCCCCCAATTGGCATTCCATTTCCGCGAAACAGCAACAAATCTTTCTTGCCCCATCATCATTTAAAGCGTGAATGCACTTTTCAAATACACTTCTGGTATCGACAATCGAAAAGAACACTCTTATATACTTCAAGTACAGCACTGCCACTTTAAATTTCAAAGGACCTGACACGACTTTTAAAGCTTTTTCGTAAACATTGATTGCGTGGTGTCGGAGACCAAATTTTTCTTCCATGGTCGCGTATAAAACATAAAACTCAAAAAGATACTTTTCTGGACAAGCTTCAAGGCATTGATTGAACAAATCACGGATTCTTTCCAATTTAGTACCTCCATATCTTAAAATAAACTTTTCCAGATAAAATGTCCAAATTACACAAACATTGGGCCATTTGAAAAGCGAAATGCCTCTTTCACAAGCTTTGAAGGACTCTTCGAAATAACAATGTTTTTCGAGAAATTTTGCGTAATTTATAATGGTTTTCGGATTAGCTATTCGTAATTGAATTATTTTATCATATGTGGCTTTTGTTCGTTCGATTGTGCCGAAATTTTCTTCGCAATCGGCATAAAGAAGCCAAATTCGTAATGACTTGTAAACTCTATTTTGAACAGGAACGCTATTGTCGGAATACGCACCCTTTATAAACCCCGGAGTAACTGCTCTTTGTAGCAACAAAAGCGCCTTTTCTGGTTTTTCAAGTTTAATCTCCATTTCAACCCATTCTACCCAAACGGAGGACAAATCATCAACTTTTTTAAATTTTATCAGTAAAGCTCTTTCGAATATTCTACACATGGAATCGTAATCTCCCTTTTCGAGGAAATACAGGGCGTAATCGATATATAAATGATGTAAATGTCCCACAGTTTGGTTGATATCTACAGTTTCTATCGCCTTTTCAAAAGTGTCAATCACACTGTCGTCGTTTCCTTTAAGAATCTGAACTCTATTAATCCACTCGTTGACATTGTGAGGATTCTGTCTCAAAAGAACACTATTCAAAAGCAGTCTTCTTTTTTCAATCAACGATTCCAATCTAAATAATAGCATTTCCAACTCAATTTCGTAATCTTGTACATTTTTAGACACGACATTGTCATTTTCGTTCATCTTAGCACACGTCAATTGTTCTTCGAAATTAACAAACGTGTCATACACTTGACTGAAATCTCTTGCGGTACAGACTGTTTCAATCCCTTCTTGATAAATATCACGCGCTTTCTGAAAATTCCCGCTTCTAATGAAATAATCAGCCATTGCATTCCATAATAATCCAACCTGGTCTGTATATTTGGAGATTCCATGTCTAAATATACTTTCCACGTCAATATGACTTACTTGTTCGGGATGTTGAGAAATTATACCACAAAGTTCATTCCAATATTCAAACTTGCTTTTAGATTGCAGACTAGAAAAATTTTGCGTGTTTATAATGTCTACGCAGATTGTAGCAGCATGGTCAAAAAATTCAGCTTCCACAAGAAAATTGTAAAAAGTTTCAATTTTCTCTGGTGATAGTTGGAGATATCTTTTAAACATTATTAAGGCGACTGGTTTCATAAATTTGCCGTGGATGCTGATAAAATCCATGTAGATTTTCCAAAGGCGATCATGTTGAGTGAGAGGAAGTGCTTGCAGAGCTTGATTCAAGACATTTCGTGATTTTGAAACTCTGTTGTTTTTTATGAGATATTTCAAATACTGAGTCCATATTCGTGGCATCTAGGAAAATTAATTTAAAAAAAAATAAAAAAATAAAAAATAAAAAAATAAAAAAATAAAAAAATTGTACCTTATTCATGTACACTAGTGATTTGTCAAAAATTCCTATAACTTGATTAATTACTGCGCTAGAACAGCAAAAATCAGCAGTAGCAATTTCTAGATCCAAAGTGTAATGTCTCCACAACTTGTAGCTATTTTTTTAATTTAAAATAAAAAACAATTTTCATAAACTTATATAAATTTTTAAAATTTACCTCCCAGGCAAATTCTGCACAGCTCTTTCATACACGCTAAAAACGTAATTAAAGTCTCCGTCTTTTAAATGGTCAATGTAACGCATCCAAGATTTGACGCTGTAAGCGTTTCTGGCGACGTCATCTTCAAATATCAAATTTTCACCAATCTAGATTTTTTATTTTTTTCAATTTCAATATTAATATTAATTTCTACTTTAATTTTAACAACCTCATTATCGTCGACTTTGAAAATCTTGTCGCTGTCGATGACACTGCTCAATTTAAAAAGAGGTTCAGTCATTTCTTGTACCATAGTCATTAACACAATTTCAAATGGCAATCATGATAAAAAAGGTTTAATCAAGTTTTTATCTAATGTTGTTCTAGTTTTGTTCCGATTTTGTTACAGTTTTGTCCAAAATATACAAAATTTGTCCAAATTTCAAATTTCAATGTTGAAATAATGATGCTCAACTTTATTTTATTGCAAATTGTAAACTTTATTTAAAAATGTTCGACAATTGTGTTGGTGACTAATTCACGTGATGTGACAAATTTAATTGTATTAGAATTAAATTAAAATTTAAATAAATGTGTTTGTATTTTCTCAAGGATGAATGAGGATAAAAAAATTCAATGTGATACTTTCAAGAATGAATTTGTCAAAAAGTTCATGAAATCCCGAAATATTGTAAAATATTTAGTTTTAAAAAATAAATATAATTTTTTTTAAATATTTTTTTATTTAGACCGACTCTGATGCCCCATATGTTGAAACAAGAAGTTTTTTTTATTTTTTTATTTTTTAAATTAATTTTACCTAAAAATTATCTAGGTTTTGAAGCTCAATTCTCTTGCTGGAAAGCGTGTGCTCCCATTCATCATATTCAGAAGAAACTTGATTTTATGTTGATCAAGGTATTTTACGATTTTTTAAAGGCCCCTCAAGAGTCTAAACTTAGAATATCAGATTTGTAAGGATTTTTAAAACATTTTTTGTTAAAAATTTAGAGTTTATCGGTGTGATATATCTGATGACTTGGAGGATATCATATTTACGGTAGATGGATATGCTTTTCACACAAAAAATTTTGAAAAGTATTTTTTTTTTAATTTTTAAATTCATTAAATT
The DNA here is from genome assembly GCA_034780555.1 of Coelogynopora nodosa. Classification (NCBI taxonomy): domain Eukaryota; kingdom Metazoa; phylum Platyhelminthes; order Proseriata; family Coelogynoporidae; genus Coelogynopora; species Coelogynopora nodosa. The sequence goes on along the minus strand of JAUZND010024718.1, from coordinate 16,029 downwards.
GTTTAAAAATAACGTTATAAAACACAATAAATGTTACTAAAAAATTTTAATTATCAATTTTAGAAACTGTGCAACAAAATGTTTTTTTATGTGTAATAGTATCGATCAATTTATTTACAGCTGTTATTCTCTAAAAAACATACATGTAAATTGTGCCGTTATTTCTAGCGGTCGAGGGTCAGGTTAAAAATTGGATTAATGGATTAAATTTTATTGTAAAATATAGTTAATTTGATTGACTTGACCAAAAAAATGGACAATGGAAATGTACTCCAATCGTTTGTAGGCCACAGTGAATATCCCGTTTGGTCCTTGGACGTGAAGTAATATATTTGATAGAAAATTAATTTTATTTCAATTTCTAGACAAGAAAGGTTCGTCTCTGGAGGTTTGGATAATAATGCCTTGTTGTTTGATTATACGCGCAGAACACCTTTGCGAATTTTTAAAAGTCATCATGATGCCATTAATGTAAGTTGTTGAAAGTTTAAATAATTTTATAAACTCTAGCATTTTAGTGTGTAAAATTCCACCCAAATAATAAATACATTCTGACCGCTTCTGAAGATTCTAGCTGTAGATTATGGGACATTAGAAGCGCAAATTGTGTAAGAGTTTGTTGTTTTAGTGGAAACAAATGGATGAACAAAAAACTCACGTGGTGTCAATTTCTTACACCGGATAGGATTGTTTTTGCAGGTAATTTTAAAATTATATTTCTATAATTTTTAATTTCACCTATATAGATGTTTATGGTAATGTATGCTTCCAAGATTTGAAAATGAACCGAACCATCAATCAATGGGACCTTTCTGAGCATGCCAGTGTCAAAAATTTCAACTATACGGCAATCCGATCGTCAAATTCAAATTTGCTCAAACTTTTGTGCAGTAAAATAAAATTATAATATTATATTTATAATAAAAATAATTTTTAATTAGGTAGCAATAATTTTATAAAAATTGTGGACGTGAAAATGCAAAATATGTCGTAATTAAATTAATTATTTAAACTTTTTTAAAAATTCTTTTTTAAATCTTAGAGTCTACAATAGAAGTGTGTATAAATGTCCCGACTTTGTCCACAATATATTGTTTAAACACAATATTCTCAGCGTGTTTAGCATTTGTAAAAATTTGTAAATTTGTAAATTTTAAATATTTTTTATTTCATTGTTATTATTTTTGTACCTAACAACTTTAAACAATATATTATATTATTTCAAGAAGTGATAATTTTCATATTTTTCATACTTTTTTAATATTGACATGTACAATGTCTCTTTCTTTGGAATCGCAAGATTTTGAAATTGGCTCGATAACTATAGACAAGGAAAATGAACAAGGAGAATTTAGCAATATAGAAAGTTATGAAAATGATGGTAATTTGGTAAAAAATGTTAGACAAAATGTAAGTGTGAAAATTGACCAATTCCAAAATGACAATATTGAAACAAACCAAAGTGACCAGGAGTCTGTAGATAAAAACGCCAACATTTCAGAAATGGACTCTGAAACTTTGGATAAAAAAATTCAATTGAGCTGTGCGAAACATGGATTAAACCCCATGCACAAAAAACTAGTAATGATTGAAACAAAGAGGATTGTAAGTGTGTTTAATTTTCTTTTGGATAGGATAAAGGTGCTCTTTTCTTTATCTCATGTGACTGAAAATTATACTATAAAATATAGCAGTGTTATACCTCACAAGTTTGAAGATTTATTTGAAAAATTGGAGGAATTTAGCAGGTTCAAAGATACGTTTTCAGTGGTTCCCAATTATAATAATAATGATGCAAGTATGATCAATTTTGCCAATCAAATTAAAAATGTTATTCGCCATGTATTGCAATTGCCTAGGACTGTTTTGGAGGATGTTTTTGTAATTAGTTTACCCACATTGAGTGAGTCTGAAAAAAACTTGATTACGAGTTTGGAATTGTTGAAAGAGGACATTAATGCCATGATGCTACATACTCCAACAGAAATGAAATTTAAGGAGGATTATGTTGTGAGGATTTCGGAGCAATATCATAATAATACCGTCACGATTAAGACTCTGGAGTTGGAATTGGCGGAATTGACTGAGATTAAGGAACACGAGGTATGGCATTTTAAATTTACAAGGATATAATTCTATTTTAAATAGTTTCATTTTTTTAATTTTTATATTTTTATTTCATGGATATAATTATGTTTTAAATGTTTTCATTTTTATAACCTTCTTTATATTTCATGTCAATTATGTTGATTTCAGAGCATGGAAAAAAAGAAAAACATTCAAACCCTTCAAAGATCCATTTACCAAATTCAAAAATACTCGTCCGACTCAATATCCAAAATAAAAAACGAATCTCAAGGAAAAATTTCAAATGATCGTAAAATCAGCGATGAACGAAGAGCCAAGTTGCTAATAGATTACAATGACATTCTAAATAGGAAACAAAATTTAATTGAAGAAAATAGAAATTCAGAACAAGAATTGAGAAAAGTTTTTTTAATTTTTTTATAAATTCTTTAAAATATTTCATAAATATTATATATAGGAAAAGGTAAAAGTAGAAAGTGAAATTGAACACATTATCAAAAAGTACGACGAATCAATGTTTGAAAAGCAAGAAGAATACGAGGAGAATGAAAAAATATACAATGAAAAAATTTTACAACTCGAAGCACTAACTATAAAATTCAGGGACATGGAGGAGGAATACAATTCCATTATTACGAGAAACGAGCAAGAGAAGGAAAGGCAGGATAGAGAGGAGGTGAGGAAAATTTTTTTAATGTTAAAATTAATAATACATTTTATAAAATTTAGTTTGAAAATAAAATGAGACTTCGGGCCGCTCAAATAATCCAAGCGTTCTGGAGATCTTACAAGGTGAGAAAGTCGATGAAAACAAAGAGAAAAAAAGTTGGAAAAAAGAAATAAAAGCAAAAAATATTCTGGGAATTGGGCTAAATAATTTGTAAATTATAAAGTTCGTTTAATTTTATTGTGAAGAATTTTTATAGAATAATTTTAAAAGGTGTAGTATACGTATAGTTACTTCGGTGATACTTTAATTATATCATTGTTTTTTTATAACCACAAAATTCCTCACATGTATGCAAAAAGCATCATTAAAATTATGACATTTCGACTGTCGTACATGTCAACAAGATTAATGCACTTTAAAAAACGAGAAATTGTTAAGTATGAAATTTTGATATTGAAAAAAAATATTTATATTTTTCATTTTTTTAATTTTCAACAGTTTTAGTAAAGAAGAAATGTACAACCTAGTAAGTAATGTACAAGATTATAAAAAATTCCTTCCCTGGTGCACAGAATCTCTGTTTTTAAAAAAACTGGACAATACAGTAAGTATTTACAAATTGGGTATAGGATATTTCCCTATATCGGATGAATATGTAGCAAAAGTTGTATTTCATCCCGATAAAATTGTGGTAAATAAATTTTAAAAAAATATATTATTTTTTTAAATCTAGGCGACATGCAAAGAAGAATCAACCTATTTAAAATACAACCATTGCATATGGACATTTTCTCCAGTTGGAGAAAATAAATGCCAAGTTGACGTTGACGTAAATGATTTTTTAATTTTTAAAATATAATTCTGAAATTTAGATTCTCTACGAATTCAAATACATATCTCAAAGTCTAACAAACAAAGTGTCAAAATACATTTCTCACCTAATAATATCAAGTTTTGTTTCAAGAGCTCAACTACTATATAAAGAAAATAAAATTTAATAAAATGCACTCTAGAGATAATGTGACATATTTACTGTAAATCTTCTACATCATTCCACCCATACCGCCCATTCCTCCCATACCACCACCCATTCCCATTCCTGGAGCAGCCATTTCCTTTTCATCTTTTGGAGATTCTGTTATTACAGCTTCAGCGGTAGTGAGAAGAGAAGCAACACCGGATGCATTCTGCAGAGCTGTGATGAGAACCTATATTCAAAATTTTAACAATTTTCCCACCAATACATATTTAAAATTTAAAATTTAAAATTAAAATAAATTAAATTAATAAACCTTGGTAGGATCAATTATCCCAGCCTCAATCATATCAATGTACTCGTTTTTCAGAGCGTCGTATCCATAATTTTTCTCCAACTTTAAAACTTTTGAGACGACTTCACTCCCATCTTCACCACCTAAAAATGAATAAAATAAAAAAAAACAAATTTTTTAAAATTACAATTTGTAGCAATAGTTGCACATGGAGTCTTTAGAGCCTTGATGACAATTTCTTTCGCCGATTTTTGCGAATCGTTTATACATTCAATCGATTCAATGAATTTGATACATCTCAAAAAAGCAGTACCACCACCTGGCAAAATTCCACCTTCTACTGCACATTTGGTGGCATTTAAGGCATCAGTGTATCGGTCCTTTTTCTCGTTTACTTCAACCTCACTTGAACCTCCTACTTGGATAACAGCTACTCCTTTTGACAACTTTGCTAATCTTTCGCTCAATTTTTCCCTTTCGTACTCTGATTTCGTATCCTCAATGAGTTCTCGAAGTTCCTGGCATCTGGCGCTTATTTGAGAAGCTTCTCCCTTTCCCTTCATTATTAATGTATCATCTTTAGTCACAACTACTTCTCCAGCTGTACCGAAATCGCTCATTTGGATTTTTTCAAGTTTGTAAAGATCATTTTCATCGCCCATAACCTAAAATTAAAAAAAGTGTAAAAATTGAAAAGAATCAAGAAAAATGTGTAATAAAAAATTATAAAAACCTGTGCAGACGTCGAAATGGCAATATCCTTCAAGGTATTACTCCTGTTGTCACCAAAACCTGGAGCCTTAACTGCCACAACTTGAAGTCCAACCTTGAGTTTATTCAAAACCAATGTAGTCAAAGCTTCGCCATCAATATCCTCTGCAATAATTACTAGAGGTTTTTGATTGTTATTTGCCAATTCTAAAGCGGGAATGAGAGATTTAACACTAGATATTTTCTTTTCGTGCAACAAAATTAACGGATCCTTAAATTCGCACTTTTGTCCTTTAGCCACGTTCATAAAATATGGAGAAATGTATCCTCGATCGAATTTCATTCCCTCGATTACTTCCAACTCATCATTCAATGTTTTACCATCCTTTACAGTAATGGTACCTTCCGCTCCAACTTTTTCCATAGCTTCGGCAATCAATTCTCCAATACTCTTTTCACCATTTGCTGATATAGTAGCAACTTGCTTAATTTCATTAGAAGTGGTCACTTGAGTAGAGAGCTGTTTTAAATGTTCAATAACTTTGTTGACATAATCCATTATATGCCTTCTGATTTCAATAGCATTGGCTCCTTTATTAATTCGCTCAAAGCCTTCTTTTGCAAAACATTGGGCCAAAACTGTAGCACATGTTGTTCCATCACCTGCAGTTTCATTTGTATTGTTTGCAACATCTTGGACCAACTTGGCTCCAATATTATGATACTTGTCTTTGAGTTCAACGGCTTTGGCAACAGTTACTCCGTCTTTGGTTATTTTGGGACTACCCCACGACTGTTCGATAATGACATTTCTACCCTTTAAAAAAATTAATAAATTAAAATATAAAATGTAACATATTACTTTTGGTCCCATTGTGACAGCTACAGCTCTCGACAAAACATCGACACCTTTCAACATTTCCTGACACGCATTTTGTCCAAATTTCAAATCCTTTGAACTATGCCTCACACTTAATTTAGATAGAGTACATCTGAATGAATTCAAACGATTGAAAAGCATTTTAAATGTATATTATTTATACAAGAATGTAAATTTTAAATTTTAGAAAATGAAAACTCGTGAAAGATGTAAATCTTTTATCGATCAATTAGAAGGTGACTTTGTAAAAATTAAAATTGTTTCTATGGGGTTGTATTTTTGAAAATGTATCAATACATTTGAATAAATTGAATTTATTTATTTGACATATATATTTATTTGAATAAATTTAAATTAAAAAATTAAAACATAAAAATATTAAAATATTAATGAATATAATTTACAACTATGACTATTAACGCTTGACCAATACAATAGTATTGCACGCAATTAATTGATCAATCTTGACTTGAAAATATTTTTATACACATTTCCCTAAATTCCGTAACTTGACTACAATAAAACAGTTTGCTGAAAAGTTTGTATTTTCATGTGGTAATTCTCAAAATACTACCTACCTCTTCACCGTCTCACATTGACTCCATTTATCCTCCGCTTGAATACATTATAATTTTATTCTGGAATAAAGAATTTATTTTGTTAATATTTACATCTCACATATTAATTTAACGTTTATTTGTTCTTATTCAAAACACCCTCGTGCAAGGTAAAGTTTTTAAAGATTTTTTACACCTTTTTAAGTGTACGTCAGTGAAATAAATTCGGTACAACTCATTTTGTAGGTCGATGTGTTTTTTATTGATTTTTTATAGTTCAATATATTTGACATACAAGTTTAGAAAATATTTTAATTTTAATTATAATTATAATTATTAATTTGAAATTTATATATAAATGTAGAATGTTTCAATCGAGAGTTTTGAGAATTTCAAAGATTTATGAAAAAAGAAAATGCCTTACTGTTAAAATTAGCGGCTTTTCTAGTTGTACTCGACCCATTTTTACAAAATACTCCAGCGTGTGTAATAATATATCAAAAACACACATCGGGAGGTTTGCTTCAAAATCATCTTGGGCCAATGGGAGAGGAGGAAATTCAGAGTCTTTCTTGAACCCGATATCTACTTGTTATATTGAAAGTTTGTATGAAGATTGGGTGAAAGATCCTACATCTGTTCAAGAGGTAAAATTGAAAATGTTTTAATAAAACGTACAATTTTCTTGAAATATTATACGAATAAAAAGTTAATTAGTCGAAATAAATGATGAAATATTTTAAAAATTGAAAATGTCTTAATAAAAATTTTAGTCGTGGGCCAATTATTTTTCTTCTCTCGGACCAGAGGAATCAGATTTATCAAATATCGACACATTTAACCTCAATAACACTACAAATTCCTCAAGTCATGTCACAAAATCTAATGGCATAACAGATCATTTACGAGTCCAAGGAATAATTCGAAGTTATCAAATCCGCGGTCACATAAAAGCCAAATTAGATCCTTTAAACATGCCATTTCGACTAAACACCAACATTGAAGACGAACTAAAAAGCTTAGAAATGCAAAATTTCAACCTTGATCAAGGTGATTTAGACAGAATATTTAAATTACCTACTACAACCTTTATTGGGGGATCCAACGAACAACAATTATCTCTGAGAGAAATTATAAAAAGATTGAAAACAGTCTATTGCGGTTCTGTAGGAGTAGAATGTTCCTTTGTAACTGAACGAGACCTACTACAATGGATTCGTGCTCAATTTGAAACTCCAAACAGTTGGGAAATTTCAAATGAAACACGTCGTATGATTCACAAAAGGCTGTTAAAATCGACAAACCTTGAAGAGTATCTAGCTAAAAAGTGGTCCTCCGAAAAGAGATTCGGATTAGAAGGCTGTGAAGTTTTAATCCCTGCTCTACAAACAATCATTGATAAAAGTGCCCTTAACGGCGTTGAGAATTTCATTATAGGCATGCCTCATAGAGGAAGATTAAATGTCATTGCAAACATTCTAGATAAATCGCTAGAAAGTATTTTTTCTCAATTTGAAAATCTGGTAGATGGAACACAGGATTATAGTGGAGATGTCAAATATCACTTGGGTTTGAATGAAGACGTGAGAAACGACGTGGCTGATAAAGACGTCAACATTTCCCTATTGGCGAATCCGTCGCATTTAGAAGCCGTGGATCCGATAGTATTGGGAAAGGCTAGAGCCCAGCAGTTTTATAATAATGACCCACAAGGGAATAAAACTATGGGTATTTTAATGCATGGGGATGCAGCCTTCAGTGGACAAGGAGTTGTGTACGAGACTCTTCATTTAGGGCACTTGCCTCAATACACGGCTAATGGTGTTATTCATATTGTTGTCAACAACCAGATTGGTTTTACAACTGATCCGAGAGATGCTAGATCTTCGTTGTATTGTACAGATGTTGCAAAAGTTATTAATGCACCTATACTCCATGTCAATGCAGACGATGCGGAAGCAGTTGTTCACGTGGCGAGAGTTGCAGCAGAATGGAGAAAATTGACAAAGAGGGATATTGTTATTGATCTAGTGTGCTATCGAAGAAATGGACACAATGAAATGGACGAACCTCAATTTACACAGCCCAAAATGTACGAAAAAATACGCAGTTTACCGAAATTATTCAAGTCTTATTCTCAGAAATTGATGGACAGGAATGTAATATCCAAAGAAGATCACGAAAGTTTAATAAAAACGTACGCAGACAAGCTGGAACAAACTCATAGAAAAGCTTTACAAGGGGAAGTCGTAGCCAATCGTCTCTGGTTGGATTCGCCGTGGGATAATTTTTTTAATGTAGATAAACAGATGGTTTCGGAAGATACAGGTATATCTCTCGAAATGTTCAAAGAAATTGGAAATGTTTTTTGCCAAGTTCCTCAAGAATCAAAAGTGAATATATACAAAGGTTTACATCGTGTTTTAAATCAACGTAAAAAGTTGTTGGATCAAGAGAAAATGGATTGGGCAATGTGTGAAGCTATGGCCTTTGGATCTTTGTTATTGAACAAGATTCATGTTCGTTTGAGTGGCCAGGATGTGGAAAGAGGGACGTTTAGTCACAGGCATCATGTATTTGTCGATCAAAAAATTTTGGGGAGAAAATATGTCCCTTTGAATAATATTTCGGATCAACAGGCTGAATATACCGTTTGTAACAGTTCATTATCGGAATTTGCAGTAATGGGATTTGAATTGGGTTAGTTTAATTATAATATATGATTATGATTAAATGTGAATTAAATTGATAATTTTTGAATAAAAAGTATAAATTTCTCGAAATAAATACACAAATGTCTTTGAAATTGAAAATTTTTGAATCAAAAGTATAAATTTCACGAAATAAATACACAAAATTTCTTTCAAATTGAAAATGTATGAATAAAAAGTATAAATTTCACGATATACATTTGTTTAATTTTTACATTTGTAGGTTTTTCTATGCATAACCCCAACTCTCTCATATGCTGGGAAGCTCAATTTGGAGATTTTGCCAACAATGCCCAGTGCATAATTGATCAATTTTTGAGTGCTGGGCAAGCAAAATGGATCAGACAGTGTGGACTTGTATTGCTCCTACCTCATGGAATGGAAGGCATGGGCCCAGAGCATTCATATGCTAGATTAAGTAGATTCCTCCAAATGAGTAACGACGACCCTGACGTACGTCCAGCCTTAAACAACGAAAACTTTGAAATTCAACAGCTCCATGAAAGTAATTGGATAATTATATGTCCTACGACTCCAGCAAACATGTTCCACGCACTAAGAAGACAAGTCTGCCTCCCTTTCAGAAAACCGTTGATTGTAATGACACCAAAGTCATTATTAAGACATACAGACGTTCGTTCTGATTACTCTGACATTGCCGAAGGATCTGCTATTCAGAGGGTAATACCTGAAGACGGTAAATATATTACTGAGAACGTAGACCAGGTCAAAAAGTTGATTTTCTGCAGTGGAAAAGTGTATTACGATTTGATAAAGGAGAGAGCCAATAAAGAATTGCAGAATGATATTGCAGTCACTCGAATTGAACAACTGTCGCCATTTCCATATGATTTAGTCACACGTGAGATGAAAAAATATCCCAATGCAGAATTTAGATGGGTCCAAGAAGAGCATAAAAATATGGGTGCTTGGTCTTTTGTAGAGCCGAGATTTATTTATTTACTAAAGGATATGAAAGATGCAAGAAATATTAAGTAATTGATTTTATTATAAAACTTTTAAAATCCTTCTAAGTGTTTTATTTTTTAAATTTATATTTTCTAGGTATGTTGGACGACACATTGCGGCCGCTACAGCTACAGGGCAAAAAAATACACACTTTACAGAATTGGGTGAATTTCTACAGAAAGCAATGTATATTGACTAAATGTCGCTAAATTATAAAATTTATACTACTTTTGAATATCAATATAATTATTTTAAATCTTTCTGTATTATTTCAATAATAAAATTATCCTTGTTATGAGTTATTATTAAAATAATGTTGAGTTTCAATTCGTCAATATTTACTCAAATACATCTTCAAGATTCATAAAGCTCCAATATACTTTTTTTGGTATCAAAATGGGTTACTGTCGATTTTTTGTTTTTTTAGTGATTAACAAATATTCATTCTAAAATTTAATATTTATAATTTAAAATTTAAAATATGTAATTATTTCATCTTCTAGATGATATTGTCGTTTATTCTCAGCATATCTATTATTGGAATAATTGAAGCGATACAACATTATAGAAACTTTCAGTTTTAAAATTTAAATTTTTTAAATGATTAATTACTAGCTTGTTATTTGACGGAGATATTATAGTAGATTTAAAATACAATCTACCTATCAAGTATTGCCATCTCGATAAGCCAAATAGTGTTAAAGAACAGTGGGTATTTTTAAATAATAATTAAAATAAAAACATTAATATTTTATTAATAATTATCTAGAATTATTTTGAAGATTGTAAAAGAAAGGGTTTTCTCATTTTAACACATTTTGAGTTTATTTAAAATTTTTTTTAATAATTATGTTATTTATACTTAAAATTTTGACTTTTTTAGGACTCATTCTATTGATAGAACAGTTTTTCATTGTAGCGGTGAACACTTTGATGAGACTATTGAGGGTCCTTATGAAAAATTAAAAACTTTTTTTTATAGTCCAATAAAGGAGAATATGGAAATGTGGTATTAAAATATTTTTTTAAATTATTTAAAATTATTTAAAATTTGACCTAGGTCCAATTCGTGGACACATTGCGGAATGTGTATAAAAAAAACTAACGAATTATCTTCACAGCAAGTTTATTTTAATCGAATAGTTGAAATCCACGAAAAGTTGGATATCATGGAGTATATATTATTTATATAAATTTATTATAAAATTTAAATATTTTAACAAAATTTAATTATTATTTAATTTTTAATTGTTTTTTATTTAGACAGCTTTATAGTCAAAATATCGAATTTTCAGACGAAAAAAAATATACGGTTAATTTTTATAATAATAATTTGATTATAATTATTGATTAGGTGTCGGAGATTAAAAAAGCCTTACTTCCAGTTCAAGTACAGCTTCAGTGTATAATAAAGGTAAAATTATTTTTCAAAAATAATATTAAATTTATTCATAATTTTAATTTTACTTTTTAAACATTCAAATCGTTTGATTTTTTTAATATAGGACGAAGTACAATACCTTGTGGAAATTTCTTTGCGTTTCAATTTGGAAAAAATACAAAATGTTGCATTAATAGACGATGATATCGTCGAATCACCGTGTGACGAAAAAAAGACTGTATATTTAGCTAAGAATATTGTGAAAATTGTACAAGAGGAATAATTATAATTAATTATTTTAATTTATTTTTAAAATAAAGTTAGCTGATCAATACAAACATCTGTACGGGTGTTATTGACTTAATCATTATATTTTAATGTGTACATTTATTTTTTTTAAATTATATGATTATAAAATTTAATAAAAATTATTTTTTCATTATGACTTCATGCTATTTGATTTACTTTTTGTAATAATATTCTACATATTTATTCAGAAAAATTTTTGATTTAGCGGAAATAATAAAAGGACGACACGACAAAGTTAAATATTTTTTAGAAATTTATGTATGTTTTTAAAGGTAGAAAATTAGATTTTAAATAATTGTAAATAATCTAAAAATAAAGTTTATGTCAAATAAATAAAGTTTGCGTTCTTTTGAATAATATCGCTAGTAATTTGCCATTTCACAGTAAAGTTTTGTTCAACTCATTTATCGCTCACATTGAGTGTTTTAGTTTAATTTGTGACTGGAATTGATTTGAATTCGTAATTTTTCTAATTTTTCTAATTTTTCTAATTTTTTCCAACTTTTCAAATATTAATTATTAACATGATGACAATATGTTTTGAGTGCAAAATTACGCGGAGCCGAAAGGCGAACCCACCGCTTTGCACAATGAAAAGCAAGCACATGCTGTCTGATTTGAATTTGAATTTGAATTTGAATATTTTATCTATTTGTGATGATACTTCGACGGGCGATATTATATTTAATGATTACGTCGTTATCTGAATTTAATTTTAAACAATGTACTTTTTCTTGATGACTTCATAGTTACTCTGATTTACTTTCTGTGATATGGAGAAAAACTTTTGTCTGATTTTATTTAACCGACTAAATTTATTCAAATCAATTTGATATGAAGATAACATGGTTGATCTGAGTAAAATGATTGTTACTTCGCCCCTATCTGATCAATATTTTAATTAATTGTTAAGTATTTTAATTTAAGAATGTGATGACATCTTTGGGTCTGAGTTTGATGACATTCACCAAGATCTCTGAGTTGACTTGATTAATTATTTTTAAAAAAATTGATATGAAGATAACATGGTTGATCTGAGTAAAATGATTGTTACTTCGCCCCTATCTGATCAACATTTTAATTAAAAAATGTGATGATACTTCGACGGGCGATATTATATTTCATGATTACGTCGCTATCTGAATTAACTATCTAAACAAGTTTTTCAAATGATTGAAAGCCCCCACAAATTGTAAGCCACAATTTTCTTTTTTGACAAAATTTTTAGTCAGTTTCCAATACCAATACATAACTATTCCAATAAAGCACTAAAGTTTTGTAAATTAATATATTTCCAACAAGGTTGAAATTACAGTTCCATTTTTGGTAATTAGAATTGTAACATGTCTAAAGTGGACACAAATAAGATCCCTCTCGGAGCAAAATTTACGATAGGCGGTTTGTCAGGGTACATGACTCATCTTAAGATGAAATGATCGTGAATAAAATGTTAAATAGTTTATTATTTTTAAAATATAGGATCGGCGCAACCTTAGTAGTTCAGCCTTTAGATTTGGTCAAAACTAGAATGCAGATAACTGGTTAATTCAAACTTTTATTAAATTTTATATAAAAAACCAGGGATGGCACATTTTGTTTTTTTAGGTTTTAAATTATTTTGAATAGTTTCAATTATGCAAATGATGCAAAGCAAACGAAGAAATAGATTCTTAAAATTTACTCAGTAAATAATAGTTACCACCAACTTGTAAAATGTTTTTTTTTTAAATCTCAAAAACAAATGAAATGTCAAAAAAACTAGATTTTTTCCATCCCTGAAACAAACCCAAAAATTGTTTTTTAACATTTCAAAAAGGTGCAGGTTCGGCAAAAAAGGCGTATAGCTCATCTTCAAGTGTATTGATAAACGTGGTTCGCAAAGAGGGTTTTGTTGCTTTATACACAGGGTGATACAATAACTTATTTTTAAAAAACTTTATACATTGTACAAGTGATTATTATGACAAAATATTCTGGCACAATATAATCACATAATTTTTTAGTTGAATTTCTATATATTAGAAAGTCAAAATTATATATTAGTTACTAATTAAGACTATCTGCCGCAATACTCCGCCAAGCGACTTACACGACAACACGGTTGGGAGTCTTTACAAAACTCACTGAAATGAACAGAAAGTTTTTTTTTAATTTTATTTTCAAAATTTTGTATGAATTATAATTATTTCAGTAGTCAAGAAGGAAAACCTTCCAGTTTTTTAATGAAAATTGGGATAGGAATGACGAGCGGTGGAATAGGAGCGTTTGTCGGAAATCCAGCGGAAATATCTCTTATCAGAATGACTTCAGACGGGCTATTACCAGCTGACAAACAGAGAGGGTATAAAAACGTAGTTAATGCTTTATTGCGAATTCGAAAAGAAGAGGGGATTATTACATTTTGGCGGGTAAAGTTATTATTTTAATTATTTTTTATTATTTTTTATAATTTTTTAAAAAAAAAATATTATTACATTTTGACATATGCCCTACAAACGTGGATACATTCCAATAGTCTTTGAATTAGTTTGTAAACCTCAATATTTTTTTCATTTTCAAGTGTAAAATCCAGCATTCTTAGATGTGAACCTTCAATATCGCCAATTTTTACTTTCTAATATTAACATTTTTTTTAAAAGATGTTATAAATATATAATATTATTGATTACATTTTTTATAATTATTCTTATCTCGTCTTTTATGAGTTTAGCATCTCTAATATCAACAAAATCGATTGTAACAAGTTGGCCACCTTCGGTAGCAGGTTCCCAGTAAATTTTCTAATTATTTTTTTTTTAATTATTTAAACTTAATAATTTTAAAATGACCCCAGAAAGGAACATTAAAACGCCTAGTTGGCGATTGTTGCCGCATATTTTTACTCCTGTGTAACCTATATTGTTATTTAGCAATTGTGGAAGGGTCCATATGTAATGTGTCATTGTTCATTTATTTTTATCGTTATTCAATATTGAATTTTAATATCAACGGAATTGTGTAATTATTTTAAATTTTAAATAAATTTTGAAGTAATTGAAATTCATGTCAATTGGTAATTTACTAGGCTAATTTAATCTAAAATTAACCTGACCTATTCATTAAATATTTTAGGGATGTGCACCAACTATTGTTCGAGCCATGGTGGTCAATGCTGCTCAATTGGCAACTTACTCGCAGGTGAAGCAGATTGCACTGGAAAAATGTATTTTTACATTTTTAAAATATTCATTTTTTTAATTTCTAGTAAATTTCAAGGATAATATTGGCTGTCATACATTTTCTAGTATTATCAGTGGATTTGTGACTACTGTTACTTCTATACCTATTGATATCTGTAAAACGAGAATTCAAAACATGAAGGTTGTAGATGGAAAACCCGAGTACAAAAATGGAATAGTAAGTTTATATTTTAAAAATTTTTTAATCATTAAATTAATGTAATCTATTTATAAATTATATTAGGACGTAATATCCAAAATAATAAAAAAGGAAGGGTTCTTTAGTCTTTGGAAAGGTTTCACGCCCTATTTTTGTCGTCTCGGACCTCACACCATTATAACATTCATTCTTTTGGAGCAATTTAACAGATTTTACATAAAACAATTTGCTAGTGATTAAAATTATAAATTGTTAGTAAAAATACTCAATCATGAATGTTTAATAATGATAATTATTAATTTAACATTAAAACAAAGAATATTATAGCGAATATAGCCCCTGAAAAATCTTTATGCAACTTGTAACTTGAGTTTATTGCATTACTTGTATATTGGTTATCTAATTTTGTCATAAAATTTATATTAATGATTAATAATTACAATATTTTTAAAATAATCAATATTTATATATATAATTCAATTATTATAATAAAGAATTACTTGTTTTTTCTACTATGAATGTTGTGCTCTTGTCGCTACCTGCTTCGTTATAAACGACAATACTGATAGTTTGACTTTTATTATTATTGGGACTATTTATATCAATATAAAATATCTTTTCGCCGTCCACTATTCGATCTGAATACTACATTCATCGGTTAATTATTTCTTATAAATTATTAATCATTATTATTATATTTAATGTTTTTAAGATAAAATTACATTGGTGCTAGTGATATTGAATCCTACATTTTTAACAAAATTGACACGTGCATTTTTGTACCCCTTTGATAAATAATGCGTATTTGTATAATTTTCCGTGGATGAAATGGTGGTTTCAATTGAAATTGTATCAAAAGGCCACATGGCATAAATGTTGCAACTAAACTGGTATTGGGGAGTCTCAATAAATACCTTATATGGACATGATATGATGGGAAGTTCCTTAATTCCAGAATTTTTGTAAATATATTTAACCAATCTGGAGTTGTATTGCCCTTTCATTATAGTAGCATTGCAAGTTACTTTATCGAGATATTTCGGGTAATAATTCGATATAGTTGCTGTATGATATTTAACAACTGAATCTTTTATTACTTTTTCA
>JAUZND010024707.1:0-24410 GCA_034780555.1 Coelogynopora nodosa | reverse complement strand
TAATAATGACTTGCCGGCGCCACGCCCTCGGCAGAGCTAGATACTGTTTGTACGCAGTACAAACAGTCCATCTAGTATCCTATAATATAATTATACTGTACTCACTAAACTTTAGACTAAAGTCCATCACTCGACCTTTTTTGATTATTACAATATATATCTTTAAAAAATCACAATAATTAGGATACGGAATCCTTTTTAAAAAAATAAATTAAAGGATTTGAAAATCATGAGGTATGAGTAATAAGGCACGTAAAATCTCTTTATTTTTTAGTTCATTTTTTGACGTTTTCGAGTCTGGATTATTTTTAGTCGTGCTCAAGGTATTTTTTTGTTATATTATTTGAGTCATATCACCTTAGTGACTCAAGAGAAAAGGATTTTTTTAAAAATTATTTTCCTCTAGTATGTTGTTTTTAAATGTGTTTAAGATACTGGTGTAAATTATTTTTTATATCATTTCATCAAGAAAATCACCATGTAGAAGGGGTGGCAAAAAAGGAGATTTTTTTTTAATTTTAAAATTAACAGATTAGCAGGCATTGATTGTTGTTGATACATTGTATCATACACTGCGATTAAAAAAACACATTTTATACGACAATATATAATTGTAACAATATTTATAAGATCAAAATTTTGAAATAACAAAGTTTCCCCTATCAACTTGAACAGATTTAAAAATAATCCAACAGTGAAAATGAGAAAATTTTATTTAAAACAATTTATATTTTTTGACACCCATTCTTCATAGTGATTTTATTGGAAAAATTAGATAAAAATAATTTTTATCGGTATAATGAACCGAAAAAATTAAAAAAGTTAATGAGTATAATCAGATAATGAATCTGCTCGACAAGTGTCTATTAATTTTAGTTAACGCCACATCTCACCATCTGTGTTCAGACATCGATTATAATAACCCTACATGTAAAATTGTTTTTTTACCTCCTAGATGTACACCCTACTTACAACCAATGAACCAACACGTCATCCAAAATATAAAAGTAACATTCTTTTATTTGGAGTAGTTTAATAATAATTTAAAAAACAGTAGAGCAGATAAAGTCCAGCATGGATATATATGAGGCAATAGTGCTTCTATCCGATTCGTGGAATAGTGTGACACCAGATCTTATAAGTAAGTCATACAACTGCTTGAGTGGGTTAGACAAAATAAAAGATCCTATGCCAACGGAAATTTCCCTGTTTGCTGATTTTTGCGTTATACGACTTTATAAAACTAAGGCGACGAAATGTTAAATTTAAATGAGTAACAAATTGTGAGTCACAATTATTTTACTTATAATCCGAGCCTTGAAACTGTAGTACTACTTAGTATTTATAAAAAGTATTTATTTGAAAATTTTGTAAAAAGTTGTAAATGCTGGCCCTAATACTTAGGCTAAGTGCAAATTTAGCACTGATTTTTTCATGTCGACTGTTGTTACGTTGTTTTTAAAAAAATTAAAATTAAATTGTTAATTTAAAAATAAATAAATACCTGTTGGTCTAAATAGTTGATCAAAACTTTTCCCGTGATGCATTTATATTTATCCTTTACGTCCTTTAACAAATCTTCCAATACAACAGTATCGTACAATAGCAAACATTCATAAATATCAGGCCGTTCAATTTTAATAAAGGCGTCAATCATTTTAAACATGTCCTCTTGACTAACCTTTGATTTGAACTTTTTACCTTTACATAAATCTTCTTCTACATCATTTTCGTTTCTAAATGATCTATACAAAACTTCATCAGGAGGTAAATCTGCATCAATTTCTGAAAATATGGTTTTCAACGTATTACAACTGCTCATTTGTGAAGACTGTTGTTCTATTGTGTTTAAAACGCCAATCATTTTCTTGCGAGACATTTTTTTAATACCAAATTCCTTGCATTGTTTATAAATGATGGAATCACTAAGATTGGAATAACTTCTACTTGTGCACTTGGCTTTAGGAGCGTTTTTAGTACATTGTTTGGATGGATTTTTGACAATTTTTGTGAATGTATTGGAAATTTCTGAAATCAAAGGCATGGAACAAGGATTCTGTTGAGATTGAACAAAAATGTCATCTTCATTGCTATTTTCGTCTATTTTTAAATGTAAAGAAGGTTGGCTAAAGGAATACTGCGCAAATGACTCGTAGTTGTTCATATTTTCATAATTCTCCCACACTTCATCATCGTCAATATTAATAATAGACTTGCTTGTGTTTGACACATTTGGAAGAATGGAAGAAATTTCAACGTGCGTTTCTTCATCTGAGAAAATGCTCCCACTATCATTTGAATTTGAGTCGATGCATAAAATGGATTTTTCACCTTTTAAATCGACAAAATCTACTTTCTGCACGTGATTCTCCCTTATAGGAGTCGAATTTACCGCACAAACTTTTAAACTTTCATTTTTTAAATCTAAATCATAATGCTCGACTCTTTTTAATATGTACTCAGTCGTTATTTCTGTTTCTTGTAGATTAAAAATGTCCAACAACTCGTCCAAATGTTGATATTCTGCAAGAGAAATAGTTGCCATTTTCGTATACAAAAAATTGACAAAAAGAGAGACATAAAGACAATTGTATTTGGAACAATCGAGTGTTGAAACTTTATAAATTTCTGCATCTTGTGAAACTTTTAAACTCGCCAAAACAAACTTGTGAAAGTACAAAAATGTACCATCAGATAATAAAACTGAAATATCACTCAAAAACACATTATTGTACATGTGGCTGATTGAAAATGCATTCAATTTAACGTCATTTCGAGACATGTCGGCCAATAAGTATGCAGTTTCGTTTTCCTTTATATGTTGAGTCAGGTTGATGTATTGAGTGACATTAAAAGGGTTTAATTGAGTATATCCAAGATTTCTATCAAAATTTGTATCGAAATTTTTTGATTCATCCGCATCTCTGACATTTCCAACGTTATAACTGTTTAATTTGTTCAAAACTTTATTATGATGACAATTATCGTATATTTTGGAAAAAGCAACCTCGATACAATCGATTGTCGAAGATGCGTCACTGAAAGCTGCAGCAATGTCCTCATCGCTTTGAGTTTGATGATAATTGACCTTTTCAATTTTACTTTTGTATTTTAATTTGCGCCTTTTTTTCGTTAGAATGTGAAAATTTTGTCTAGCATTCTTTCTAATCATTTTTAAAGCATTTGGAGGTTTATAAAGGTTGCATTTGACAGTTTTATACACTGACTCGAGAGAATATGTCGGTGTGACAGGAATGTTGTCCACTTTTTTCCAGTTATTGTTTAGAAAATCGGAGAGTTGGTTTTTTTTATTTTGAATATTAGTGCATTCAACATTTTTTGTTTTTTCTTCATATTGAATATTTTGTTTTTTACATTCTTTTAAAACGTGGCATATGTCCATATCTTGTTTTTTCGCACATGTTTTTATATGGTTTATTCGACTAACCATATTTTTGAAAGATTTGTTACAGATAAAACAAGGAGGAACCATGCCTGCGGTAGGCATCATTTCGACTTTTTGATGTTTTTTTAATTTTTTTGCCACTGTAAAAGTTTGTTTTTTTAAATTGTTGAAATTTGAATTGTATGTGTTTGTCTTTGGGAGAAATTGGCTAAAACTGATATTGGGTTCATTAACAGATTCTATTGTGTGTATTGTTGAAGACTGTTTTTTACAATTTTTAAAATGATCATGAATAAAAAAGGTTTTTGTACCACATAGAGGACATATTGTGGATCCAAAATGACAATCTGTAGTTTTTCTCTTGTTGGTCATAATTTTTTTTTGAAAAATATTTTAATCTGGAGAATTTAAACCACCGACATTTCTATCGTTCATGGAACGGTATACTGAAAGGCGTTTGATGTACAATTGTTTATATTTTGAGTTTTGCTTCTCTTTTTCGGAAATGGACGAGTATGAAAATATTTTATCGAGTGCAGATTTTGGAAAAACACTAATATATATAATATATAATATATATATTTTTTTTAATTTAAAAAATATCCAACCTTATCAAAAAACCTGCGCAAATTGAAGATATCGAAATAATGCTCCACGTAATAATAAATGAGGTTTTTTTGCTGTTTTTTATATTTTTTGTGTATCCCTCTTTTCGTAATATCTCGACGTTTCTTATAAATCTTACCATGTCAAATTATAATTTATAAACATGAACTTTTCATGTTAGATTAACAATTAGCGCAAGATCTATTTATAAAATTTTATAAAATTTGATTACCAAGTAAAACGATCAGTTGTTTATTTTCTCGTCATAGTAATTATATATAAATTTGAAAACATAATGTCTTTGGAAGATGTAAATCGAATTGGTGTAAAGTTGCGAAAATTAGCTAAAAAGCAACCAGCTGTACAAAATATATTAGTCAATTGGGATAAATGACATTTATTTAAATTTTAGGAACAAATTGGTGCGGTGGATTTGTTGAGAATGCTCAAGAGAACCAATATTAGCACTCAAGTTTTGGAGGTTTTTTAAATGAATTTTTAATTTTAAAATTTAAAATTACTTCAATAGGAAAGTCATATTGGAATGATTGTTAATGTTTTTCGAAAAAAAACATCCAATGATAAAATTGTATCATTGTGTAAAGATTTACTGCGGCAATGGAAAACTTGTCTTGGAATTGGTATTTTATTTTTTGTCTTTTTTTTTGAAACTTTTTCATTTTTAAACACATTTGATCATTTATTTCGTAAATTTTTTTAAATGATAATTTTCAATAGTTGACACCTCTTCAAATACCGACAGTCTTTCGATTTTCGATCCCATTAGTGAATGCGAATTTCCCATCGATTCTGTTGATGCTGAAATTTCTCCAGACACACAACTCACTGATGAAACACAAAAAAACAAACAAAATGATTTTAAAAATAAATCTAAAAGTAGAAGTCCTGCATCTAGTTCATCAGAGGATGAAAACGAGTCTATATCTATAAAAGATCCCTGTAGACTTAAATCTAGATCATTGATTATTTCTTCCTTTAAAAAGTTTGAAATTGATTCTACCACAAGCGTGGACGTTGAAAAATTATCTTGTGATATTGAAAAAAGCGTTTATAATAACCACGGATGTGTAGACACAAAATACAGAGCATGTATTCGAAGTAGAATTTCAAATCTCAGGGATTTAAACAACCCCAAATTGAGAGAGAATATTCTGACAAATGTAATAACTCCACAACAGTTTGCTAAAATGACAACAATGGAAATGGCTTCAGATGAAATGAAGAAACTTCGAGCTAGATTTACCAAGGAATCTATCGATGATCATCAAACTTCTGTTCAAATGGGCACTGAGACGGATTTGTTAAAATGTGGTAAATGCAAAGGCAGAAAGTGTACATATAACCAGGTATATAAAAAATCAAAAATTTGTTTTAAAATATTTTTTAATATGTAATTTAAGATACAAACACGTAGTGCTGATGAACCGATGACTACCTTTTGTTTTTGTATGGAATGTGGCAATAGATGGAAATTCTGTTGAGCAAAATTCCATTTGTACAGATGTAAACATTTATTATTTTTAATAATAAATTTATTTTTTATAACAATGATTATGCGAGATTACAAATAAACTTTTACGAAACGGAACATGTAATTTTCTTCTATTGGCCAGAGACGTTCATATCTGACTGAGCCAAAATTATAAGTCAAAAATAATGATTCTTTAGTCAAGTTAATTTACAAAATTTGAATTTTAAACGCATAAGTAAGTTAAGTAACGTTATTGAAATTTAATGTGAAATGTAATTTTTTTTCAAACAATTTTAAAAGTTTATCGA
Organism: Coelogynopora nodosa; assembly: GCA_034780555.1. Classification (NCBI taxonomy): domain Eukaryota; kingdom Metazoa; phylum Platyhelminthes; order Proseriata; family Coelogynoporidae; genus Coelogynopora; species Coelogynopora nodosa. Next base: position 18,598 of record JAUZND010024707.1, on the reverse strand, counting down.
ATGTTTAGTACAACTCGGATCAGAAATGTAATTAAAAAAATAATTAATAGATTTTGAATTTAAATTTTGTATATTTTGTAAATTTTATTCCAGAATCTGATTTTAAAAAGATTGGGAATATTTATAAAAAACGATAAATTGACCAGAGAAAATGCCTTTAATTTAATATCTCAGAATGTGAATTTTCCCTGTGTTTTGAGAAATTTTACAAATGAAATTCAAACGGGTAAAAAAACTGAAAATTATATTTTTTTCTATAAAAGTCTAGATGATTCTACGAATGAGCTAATTTGTTTTTACACTAATGAAAGAAAAAAGTATCTAGAAGTATTTTTTTCCCTTTTACTAATAATCACATCTCTAACCATTCAATACAAGTTTCTAATTCTTCCATCTCACAATAATGAAAGAAATGTAAACTATCCCGCGATATTTTTAGGAATATTTCTCACATCATGTTGTCTTAATTACATTACAAAAAATATTCATACTTACAACTTGATAATCATTTCCAACAAGAGTAAAAAATACGTTTATGGTTTAGAAAGTAACATTTTACATCTGGGATCAAATGAAAAAATGTTTGAAAAATTCAAATGTGCTGAAAACATTATAGGAACATTAAAAGATTTGCCAAAAATTACAAATGTGGTATTAATTAAAAATGTCAAGTTACAGATTGAAAAGTACAAGAAAAACAAATTTTCGCGTCAACTATGTAAAGTAGGAATTGTGATTAATTTTCAAGAAAAAAAATATGGTAATAAAGGAGTTTTCGGCAGAATTTTTTCAAAGCGGGATAATTTTATTTATTTGACAAACTATTGCGATTCTACAAAAACTAGCATGAATATTATAAATTGTTGGAGGGATGTTATTGTTAACAATTTGAATAAAAATGTTATTTAAATAATTTAAATTTAAAATAATTTTTTTAACAATTATATTATTGTTGTTTATTCTTTAAAGAATACATTTAACCTCTTACAGTTTTATATATTCTTTCAATATTTATAAGTATCCAACCATTTTATATAATCAGCTGTTTCATAACATAACTTGGCTGTAATAAAAAATTGTTATACTATTATTTTTTTAAAATCATGACTAGTAAAGAAATTGGTCCTATATCTAATAAAAAATTGGCTATTGTGCACAAATTAGGCACATCTAAACAGGTTAGTTTGATAAATAGAGGTAACAGCTCATTTGAAAAAAGTACCTCCAAAAAATTGAAACTATCAGCAGTACGAGCAGTATCAAAACAGCCATCTTTGATTGTATCATCGAAACAGTCGAGTGTTAATTTACGTTCTGAAAAAAAACTATCTGATTTACCGGCTTTTGAGAAAAAAAATCATGAAGAGATAAAGTTTGAGACTACACTTTCGAATCTAAAAGATGAATTAAAAAAGTAAAATTTTTTTTTTTAATTTTTAATTAAATTTTTATAAATTTATTTTTTGAAATTCATCCGATTCTGAATTAAAAGCGCTGTTTATAAGCATTTTCGGAAATGACGAAATCTATAAAAGTATTGAAGCGGAGAGCGACTTTGAAAAACAAGCCAAGGAAGATCTAAACAAAAAACATTCAATTTTCGCAAAAGATGAATCTTTGGCACGTGTCAATTTTCAAACTGACAAAAGAAAGTCTGGAAAGTTATTATCTCGTGGTTTTTACATTTTATTTTATACTTTAAAGTTTAAACTTTTTAAAATTAATTCTAGAAACTACTCTAAAATCTATAGGCATCAAAGTTAAAGCTGTTAAAATTGTTAGAAAAAATGCTGTATTTAATAACATTGAGCAGGAAAATGATACAAATAATGATATACTTAATCGACAAGGTTTTTTTTAAATAATTATTTTATATTATATATATTAAGACGTTGAAAAAATGTTCAAAGAACCAACTCACGAAGACGTATTGTCGTTGAATTCAAAGAAATTTAATATTGACCAAAAAATGGTTAAAAAATCTGCGATAAAAAAAGAAAAGGTTGTAAACATTAACAGTAGCGCAAAAGGGACTAAAACTATACACGAATATTGCATTCAGAAGAATAATCCTTATTTGAGAGAGGGGGATGGAATTAAACTCATGGAATTGTCACATGATAGACAAATGAGGAAATTCAAAAGCGCCATTTTGAAGGTTATTATAATAATTAAACATTATAATTATTAATAATAACTTAATAATTTTTTAAATATAGAAGATTGAATCTTCTGAATTTTCAAATGACTGTGAATGGAAACAAGAAATGACTAAATTTGTAAATTTTAAATTTCATAAATAAAATCATTTTATCATAATAATTATTTAATTTTAAAATTAACCATCTAGCTTAATAGCGCCGACCAAAATTTTGAAAAATGGAAAAAATTAAAAGTGCCGCAAGATGAACGTGTCATCACTTTCAATAAAGACAGCAATTATACTGTAAGATATCTGGGACCAAATCATTGGCATCAAGACCCTCAAAAAGTTAAACAAAATTTAACGTTTAATTATAATGAAGAGAAGAAGGTTGGATCAAATTTAAAGTTGAAATTTCCAATAAATAATGTTAAAAATGAAACTGTGGTTGATATTTCTACAATTACTGATGTGAAAATTGAAAAACCCGTGATCAGAGAAAAGTAATTGATTGATTAATTTTATATAATTATTTTAATTAGTTATTAACCAGAAAATTATTTATAGTCGTTATTATTATTATTGTAATTTATTTAATAATACCCACCCAACCTTACAATACATTCAATCACTCATCAAAATTATAAACATTCGTTTTCTTTGGAGTAATTAGAGCCACGTTTTCCTCAATTTTGTTCTTTGTAGGACTCGTGAAAAACTTACGCTGAGTAGATTTTGCATTTTTGAGACTTAATCGTGACGTATTTTGTCGCGCATTTTTCTTCTAATTGTCAAAATGATGAAAATTTTTTAACAATTTACCCCTTTATCTTTCGTCACTCCATAATTTAAATCATCGTCCGAATTGCTAATTTCAATACTTTTGTCAGAAAGTTGTGAAACAAAATTTTCCTCCAAGTTGGCCAGTTTACGTTTTCTCTAAGAATTTGTTTTAAATAATAATTTTATATAAAAAATTTTATCAAATAATTGATTTGTTATAAATATTGTTATAAATAATTAGTATTATAATTATAATTTTATTACACCACGTTTTTCTGGAATTGGAGTTACTGTCACTGACGTTTCTTTAATTTTAGAACATTCAATTTCCGTCGTTTTCCGCATTATGTCCATTTTTTGATTTTCTACAATTTTCTCCAAGTTTTGTATCTGTTCATTTTTTTTCTCAAGAATGCTAGTATGTATTTGATTGTCAATCATTTCATTATTTATCTAAAAAGTTGATAAGCAATTTTTTTTAAAAGTTACAATTTTCTCCAATTTAGAAATTTTCTCATTCATGCCATCCTCAGTTTTTTGTTTATGATTCAACTCCATTTGCATAATATTGACGTTTTTCTGTAACTCGTTCGTTTTTTCATTTTTGATGTCAATTTCGCTGTTTAAATTTATCACCTATTTGAATAAATTAACAATAAATTTAAATAATTTAAATAATATTTAAAAAAACTATCTGTTTCATTGAAATAATGTCCGATTTTGAGTGACTGATAAATGCATCCTTTTCTTTTACATTAGTTTTTAATTTATCAACCTCTTTTTTATGCATTTCTCTCATCTCTGATTTTGAAAATTCATTTTTTTTGAATAGATTGCTGAGATAATCATAATCGTTTGAGACTATTTTTTCAAATAATGTTCATTAAATGTATGATAAATTCATTACATTTTTTTATTGCACATATAAACATTTCCACATTTCCACAAATCTCCTGTTGAGTACATCTCACCTGCCGTAATCTATTAAATTAATATTGAAGAATATTTATAAATATTACTTTAGTTTAAGTTCTTCATGAACGTCCGACATTTTACTATAAACTGTGTTATTCTCCGTATAATCGCCCTATTATTTATAAATTATAATCATAATTACTATTAATAATTCCTTAATTTCAAAAAAGTTAAAACTTACCTGTAGTTTTATTAAAGTATCTTTCAATGCTACGGCCGTCGATCTTGCTTGTTCCAATTTTATTTGCTAAATTTTGTTTTAAAATAATTTTAATTTAAAATTTTGAAACTTTGTGATTCAGAGTGCTTTTCATTTTCTCGATCGATTTTTCATAATTCATGAGTGTTTTTTTAATAGAATCCTCACAGTTGTTGAATGATGAATCTAAAATTGAAAAACAAAATTATCAAAATGATAAATGATAAATAAATACCACAAGACTGCATTTTAAATATGAAAATTTCCAAAATGTAAATTAATTTCCAAAATAATGTAAATGTGTGGATAAAAATGGAAAACTTCCTGGTATTACGATTTTATCCAAATCGCGCGCCAAGTCACTAAACAACGACGCATTTCAACCTATGATAATTGTGAAATGTGTATTTTTGGCGCGTTGATGATAAACCATGTAACTTTATAATATTTATGTTTATTAGTACATCAATATTTTAAATCCAATTTGTTTTTTATTAATTTTTCATTTTTAGATCACATTCATTTGACCAAAATTTTATAAATAACACTCAAAACATTGAAAAGATGCAACGAAGTTCTTCTCTTTCCGATATGGACACGTACAAACATTTAATCGACTCCCCCGTGAAACTAAAATTGGTGGATAATTATTACGCTACAGTGAAACAATTGGATAATTTTGAAGACGTAAATACAGATTCTCCAAAAAATAACGAATTTGAGGAAAAAATGGACGCTATTAAAAATTTCACAATTGACAAACACATGAATGAAACTGTAGCTTCCAAAGACTGTTATAATGATTTATTGAATAATATCGACCATTTGGATAAAACCATCCAAGAATGTTCAAAATTCGGAGCCCATTTTATAAAAAACGTTTTAAAATGTCATTGTGCTTTTATTTTAATTAGATGTGGTAAATTTAACACTGCTTTCCATATGTTGAATGATGTTCTAGAAAAAGAAAGAGACTTTACTAGTGCCTATTGTTTCAGATCTTACATTTGGAGAAAATTCAAACTCAACAATTATCTTTTTTCAGATTTGAATACAATTTACAGATTAAACAGGAAAAATGTTCGTAATCTTTTAGCTCTCGCAGACTATTATTTGGAGATTGACGAGAAACATATGGCTATTCAATATCTATGTAATGCGCTCAAATTGAACAAAAATATTCCTAAAGCTTATATATTGAGAGCCGGTTTGTATAAACATGACAAGAATCACATTTTATCTCTGGATGATTTCATGACTGTAAAGAAATTAAGACCAAAAACTATCGAGCCATTGTGGGCTAGATCAAGGCATTATTTAGAGATTGAAAATTGGATGAATTTATTGGAAGAAAGTAAAGAATTAGTTTGCGTCGAAGGGGTGAAATCTAACGCTTTGTATTTAAGAGGGTTGGCTTATGCCAATTTGGGTAAAAGTATATTGGCTGTAAGAGATTTTTCGACATTCATTCATTTACATCCCAATGATTACAAATCGTATTACATGCGCGGGAAAATAATCAGAAAAGTTTTTGTACGTCAAGCGATCAATGATTTTAGTACGGCTCTTTTATTAATCGAAAGTAAAAGTGAATCCCTCGAACCTGAAGATTTGGACATATTAATGCAACGTTCTTTAGCATATCAGCATATTGGAGAATATGATTGTGCTCTTCATGATTTGAAAAACTTGGGAAAAATGAATCCTACAGATGCGTCAATTTTCATAAATCAAGGGATAATCCTTATGAAGGACAAGCGGCAGTATACAAAAGCTCTGGAATCTTTTAAAAGGGTTCAGCTTATAGACCCTGTTAATATCAATAGTTTCATTTGTCGTTTCAAGATTTACTACGAGATGGAATCGTACGACAAAGCGATTGAAATGACTTTGAGGGCTATTCACATTAATCCGTTTTGTTCCGAGCATTACATACGACTCGGGTTCATTTTACTCAAACAGGGTGACTATAAACGGTCTTTTCAGTGTATAAAAATGTCGGCCGAATTAAACATTGCAAATGAAAAAATGCTCTACCAAAAAAAGCGCCAAACAGCAATCGTACTTACATTTTTGGGAAAACACGATCTAGTCATGAAATTTCTCAAAAAGAGCCTGGAAAGATCATATACTACCGACACACTTTCTTTACTTGGTGATGTGTATGTAAAATCTAAAAACTACGAAACAGCCATCATTTATTTTTTAAAAGCTTTGGAAAATATAAAAAAAACTCACGATGGCATTTTAATCGACAGACTAAATAATACCATCACGTGGCCAATGAAATCGATTAAAATATTCAATAATCTTGGCACGTGTTATTTTAAAATTGGAAATTTAAAATTAGCAATAGAAAACCTCGAAACTTCTTTAAATATAAATGAAAAACAACCAGACATGATTATTCTCTTGGGGAAAAGTATTTTCATGACCAAGAGTAAAAATAGCCTTCATATGGCTTTGTTGTGTTTTAATAAGGCTATAAAATACGACCCAAAAAATTCTAATGCCTATTTAGCGAGAGCGTGTAGTTATGCGTCAACTGGGAGTTTTTGTAAAGCTATAATGAACTGCAACAAGGCCGTGGATATTAATCCTAAAAGCATCCGCTCACATTTGTATAGAGGGTGTTTAAAATCAAAAATCAATTCGATCGGATATGCTCTCATTGATTTGAATAATGCTACTACTTTTAACCATGAATCGGCTTTGCTTTATTATAATAGAGGAGCTACTTATTCTAAAAATGGACAGTATAGGAAGGCTTTGATGGATTATACGTTGTCTATTATTATGTCACAGGATAATGAGCCAATTAGATTCAAGTCGTTTATTAATAGAGCAATAATTTATTACAATATGAGAGATTATTCTAATGTTATTCAAGATGCATCAATTGCAGTACAGTCTTCTCTTAGTGGGCCTTACAAGTATCAATTGATCAGTTTGATATCGCGGTCGTATTTCAAGTAATTTCTTACATGTTTAGGATTTTAATAATTGTTTTTTTAGCAAAAAAATGTTTCAAGAAGCACTAAATATTTTGAATGTCGAGATTGAACTAAATCCAAGACAAAAAGAGTTGCTGCTAATTAGAGGAAATGTTAATGCTCATTTTGGATCTAGATTTAATTTAGCAAGGTAATTTTTAAAATTAAAGAATTTCTTTATATAAAAATTATAAATTATAGAGACGACTACCGACGAATTTTATCAATTGACGAAAATAATTTTTCAGCATTAATGAATATAGCTCTAACCTACAAAATGGAAGGCAGTATACGGGAATCGTTAAACTATCTGTATTCAATAGTGGACATATTTCCAGGTAAAAATTTTTTAAAAGATAACATAATTATATTCATTTTCATTTTCATTTTCACCTTTTAGACTCTGCTGAAGTGTACCATTTGCGCGGAATTCTATACAATTACAGTCAAGAACGGGGAAATGCACTTTTGAATTTATCTAAAGCCATGAAACTCTCTAAATGTCCCACTATTATCAACAATTACGGAATTTTGTCATTGGTAAAAAAATTAGATGAAAAATATCTCAATAAAATTGTTTTAATTTAAAAAATTAGATGAACAAATGCATCGCATACAAACATTTCATGATGGTATACAACACAAATACAAATTTCATTAAAGAAGATATTATCAACATTTCTTATTATAATGCTACAAACTTGTTAGTTTCAAATTCTCGTTTTAGGGAAGCTATCGAACGTTACACAACAATAATAGACAATGACAAATCCTTCATACCTGCTTATATAAACAGAGCATTATGTCAAGTAATTTTTTGCAATATTAGTTATAACTTATTATTTTAGATAAAGCTAAATACAAACAAGTGTATTGATCACGATTTAGAGTTTTGTGTGCAGGAAGGAAAGTACTACGAGGCTTTTGTTCTTCGTTCAATATGGAATAAACTTAACGGGAGATTTAATGAAGCTCTACAAGATATAAATACAGGTTTTAATTTTTTAAAATAAATTAATAAAATAACAATATATTAACATTATATTATAGCATGTAAAATGGAACCAAACAATCACAAATTGTACCGGATACGAGGAGATATATTTTTCAAACTAAATCATCATAAAAAAGCTTTTGAAAATTACAAAAACGTGATTTTGGTGGCATGTACAGAAACATTTGAAAGTATCGATTCCGTATAATATATTTTATATTATTCTAATAATTTTAATAATCTTATCAAAAGTTATTAATAATATTTTAATTTTTTTTGTTTGTCCCTTAAAATAGTTTAAAATATTTGGGTTAATTATAATTACTCTATTGTAATGTAGTTTTAATCGACAAGACTTGTTACAATTTGTACAATACATATTCTAGAAATATAATAATACGCTCAATCTGTGACAGACATTCATGAATACATTTTTTTGAAAGTCTTAAACAATCGGTGATCATTTTCTGCAATATTTTTATACATATTTATATTTATTCTTTCAACAATTACTTTGTGCAGGTAACGTTAATTAATTTTAAATTGTAAATTATAATAATAATAATTATTATTATAATAATGAAAAATGTTTCAAAGTAACAGTTACTATAAACAGGTAGTACAACATAACGTACATGTACTACATGTATAGTATACATTTTGATTCCTTCGTTATATATTATACCGCATAGCGACATCAACACGGATTGGTACTAAAAAATTGAAAAGTTGAATTATCTAATAATTATTATGAATGTTTCTGTTCCATTCATCAACAGAAAGTATATTGGTTCAAAAAATTTGAATAATGCGAAACAATCTTCAAAATCAGCAAGAATTTGTTCAACTGTTGACAAATTAACGGCAGAGGATGGATATCCAGAATCTGTAGACGAAATACACGATTCTACAAAATTAAAAAAAGAATACCCCATTTTGGGAGATGAAGAAACGAAAACTATATCCAAATTTAAAAATTTTACACCAGTTAATAATGAAAAGCATCATGCCAAATTTTCAAATTTACAAAATTTAACTGGAGTGATATGGACTGGATATAGCAAAAAAGTAGCAGTTTTAGTGTTACAACCCGATAATATTTTCAATAATGTGTACACTACTCGTGCCGGAGGGGCTCTACACTACAAAATCCCATTGACTGAAATGGCCATAACTAGCAACAATAAAGGAGTAAAGAATATTGACAGTTTTAACCATTTGGCTGTAGAAAGACAACTGGAGCTTTTACCGGCGTTTCAAATGGGAATGGGGTTCAAAATAAACGGGGCAGATTGCAGACTTATACGTCAGATATTACTCAATCATGGGTTTAGCGAAATGCCGACAACAACTCACAGTCAAAATGATTTTAATCTCTTGTGGTCGGGGAATCATTTAAGATCCTACGTTTTACGCACTCTCCAGCCGTATCAGAGGGTTAATCACTTTCCTAGATCGTATGAATTGACGCGGAAGGACAGACTGTTCAAAAACATACAGAAAATGCAACAACTGAAAGGAATGAGAAATTTTGATTACATCCCAGTCAGTTTTATAATGCCAGGTGAGTTTAATGATTTGTGTTCTGTTTTTGCAAGAGAGAGGGGGGTTTGGATAGTCAAGCCTGTAGCTTCTAGTCGTGGAAGAGGCATATATCTCATTTCACACCCAGATCAAATTTTATTGGAAGAAACTGCTATCGTGTCCAGATATGTCCAGAATCCTTTGTTGATTGATGGGTTCAAATTTGATTTGAGGCTGTATTTAGCAGTCACTTCATATGATCCACTTGTAGCTTACATGTACGAAGAAGGTTTGACGAGATTTGCTACCGTGAGGTTTGATCACAGTTTAAGGAGTATAAGAAATTCCTGCATGCATCTTACCAACTATAGTATAAACAAGAGGAATCAGGGATATGTTCATAATTCTGACGCGGATAGAGAAGGTTAGATTTAAAATTGTTATTTTTTTAATATTTTTAATGTTTTTAATTTTTATTAATTTTACAGATGTTGGTAATAAATGGACTCTTGGGGCTCTATTACGGTATTTGTCTGCAGATGGTCACAATACACAACTGTTAATTTCTCGAATGGAAGATATTATAGTGAGAACTCTCCTTTCAGTTCAACAGTCTATATCGACAGCTACGAAAATGTTTGCGCCACATAGAACCAATTGCTTTGAATTATATGGTATTTTACACAGGATTAATATTTTTTTTAAATTTAATTTATTATTTCAGGTGTCGACTTGTTAATTGACAAAAACATGAAACCCTGGTTGTTGGAAATCAACCTTTCTCCGTCATTAAACTGTGATTCTCCATTAGATTTGAAAGTAAAGTCACATATGATTTCAGATTTACTAACATTGTGTGGTAATTTGAGAAAAACATTTAACAATAATTTTTAAAAACAATCACAGGTATGACATGTATCGACCCACACACTCGACGAAACCAATACAATTATATTCGTTCAAACGGCGTTCAAACTGCTTCTAAACGATTTCAAAACAAACCTCAAAAAAACGACTTTGGATCCATTTATGGCCAAGCCCAGAAAAATGTAAAGAATGGCAACATATGGCCTCATATTTACAATAGATATGGTGCAAAGGTACAAAGATCAAAATCTTCTAGCGGTTCACGGTTTTCAGATTCTTCGTCTGAATTGACCTTTTCTTCAAATAAACAAGCAAACGTTACGATAAATGGTAGATTGTCGAGAAATAACGGCCCTAATAAATTTGCAAAAAAAAGGTTAACAGCGGATGAAATTAAATTTATCAGAAGGTATAAAAAAAAAATTTAATTTTTTAAAGTATATATTTTTAGAGCTCGCGAAGAAAACGAACGCCGCCATTCCTGGATTCGTATATTTCCTACAAAAACGTCATGGGATCAATATAATCATTTAATTGTTGGGAAAACGTCCGATCTCATCCTATACCGACATCTGTTTGAACAAGACGAGTCTAAATTAGAAAACCAAAACGAAAGCGATTCTCCATCTACCTACTCCAAACCAACAAACTCTAGAAACAAATCTGCCATGGTCGGACACCGAAAAGTTTACCAGTATTACAATTATGGAAGAAATATATCTACTCCTCCCCGCAATGCAAATACAGACATGTCGAAAACTAAAGGTGTTTATAAATTTGACAAAAACGTATATCTAGAAATGTGCAAACAACACCACACTCAATATATTAGAAAGTTAAAATGGGGGAGTAGACGATCAAAGCAAGTAGAACTGAAAATGGAGCAATATGCAGACAAGATGGAAAATGTAGAACAAGTTTGTCAAAATTTACAAAATAATATCGATAAATGTGTAGAAAAAAGTGATGAAGCTGACCAGGTACAGGCAAATAACGATTGGGGTCATTTAAAAACCATAAAATGTAATTCTACTGAACCCGTTATAAAATCTAAAAAATCGGCTAAAAATTGCGACATTAAAATTCACTTTGAAACTCCAATGAACGGCAGTTCTGTTTCAACCAATATTGTCACTGAATTGAACGAAAATCAAAAAAATAAAGTATCAACTTTTGATAATAAAACGATCGAGTATTACAGTCGTCATTTAAACCGGTTGAGAGTTCGAAAAGCCTTTTCTACATATCTCTGTCGAGTGAAAGATAGAATAGTAATTTCTGAAAAAAAGACGGATTATTCCACTTTTGGAAATGATCAATTGGGACTAATAAAAAAGTTTCTCAATAAAGCAACAAATCTAATAGGCACGTCTCTAGATGACAAAAAATGTATTGTTGACAACTTGTCATCGTATATAGACAAGTATATAGCAGACACAAAAATGGACAATAAGGTGAATGATAAAAATAAAAAGAGTGAAAATTTGCAATTGAGCATGCAGATTGATTACTTCATTTCTAGAGCCACAGAAATGCAATTGGAGAATCTATTAACATTTTACACGAAAAATGCCAATTGTGTCAATGCATTTTTCACACAGACGGACAAAAATAACTTGAATAATATGAAAAATATACGTTCAAGTAAAGACGACACGGAAAAGTACACTAGACCAATATCTTCCACGCCTCTAAGCAATTCTAGAAACTTTTCGAAAAAAGACGTGGATTCGCCATTTCAGACAAAAATAAATAATGCAAATGTCGATATTCGATCAAGATCTGCTCTCAGATATTCTCAAATTTCGCACAATTCAATTAAAAAAATAATACAGCAATCTACGGGTACTGATGGGACTTTTAAAGCCATGCAATCATTGTTGGGAAAGAAGCAATTTAAAGTTTTTGAACCTCGTTCACAAGCCAAAAATATACCTGTACAAATAACAAATTACAACACGGATAGATTTAAAAAGACAAATTTTCTCAAAAAGTCACTTCTAGACAAAAATACCAAACCCTGCGCTATAAACATTCTTCATTCAATAGCTCCAGATAATCAATGTTTTAATGCTAAAAACGTAAAAAATTACATGAAAAATGTACATTCAAAGTCAACGTATCCCATCAATCTCAAGTACACGATAGATCCCACCAAATTTATCAAGAAAACATTGAAACAAGAAAAAATCAAACCCGTCATTATAAATTCGAGAATAAACAGCGCCAATTCGCCAGTATCAATGTTTAATAAAAGTGTATTGCCAGAAGGTGATGGGGAGAATATAAAGGACAAACCAGAAACGCTCGAAAGTAACAAGGAACGTAAAAAATTATTTTTAATAGAAAGATTGGAACAAAGTTCACGACTATTGGCGGAAAGCAGATGCAAGCACGATACATTCATAAAGAACAACTACAATTCCTTATCCCATACCAAAAAAGATGCATAATTTTTACCATTAACCTATTAAAATAAAATACAAATTTAGAGATTAAAATTGTTTATTTTAATTTAAAAAAAAAATATACAGTTATTTAAATTTATTTAAAATTTAAATCTCTTTCATCCATGTTGGGACGTAGCCAATTGTTAAATCAAGAATAGAGGCAATAACAAGAACGAAAAAGACAAAAATAAGACCTATAACTTCCTTCACAATGTAAATTCCAATCTAGAAATAAAATTATTATTTTTAATTTGTTTTAATTACCAATAAGTATTGTAGAGAACAGAGAATCACACAGAATATTAGAGGAAATACTACTTCACAGATAAACTGCATTGTTCTATCAAAAGCATCTCCAATGTACATTTTCAGTTTAAAAAATTGTTTAAAAGCGTAAAATTAACAAGCTGTAAGAAAGTTTTAAAAGCAAATAAAGATCAAAAGATGATTTCATAATCTATAATGTAGATTCTATATATTTTGACGTTGCAACGTGACGTTCTATCCGGAATCCGGGTAGTCATTGACTATTATATATTATTATAATTCATGGAACTTATTAACACTTAATTTCAATTTCAATTTCAATGGAAATTTTGTCAAATTTGATAATCTAATGCATAAGAGTGTTTGTTTGAACACTCATATTTATATTTTTATTAGATTTTTGACTTTTTGAACTATAAATGTGTGTAAATGTAGATAATTTGATATATTTATTTTCAATATTTTAAAAAATCTAATAATGTTGTTTTTTGACATTATAGAGTGATTTTTAAATAGATTTTATAAATATTTATCAGAATTTATATACTTTATAATTTTCAGACTTTATTATATACAATAATAATAATAATTTTCAATTAATTTTTTTAAATTTTTTTTTAATTTTCATATTTCACAACAAGAAAAACATCAACACAAAAGCAAGTACAATGAATATAAAGGGGAACCATATCAGAACAATAGCCTTCTTACTGTAAAGAATTATATTAAAAAAATATACCAAATGTAAAAACATTTTTTTGAAAAAAACTTACTTTACATATTTCGCATAAACCAGTAACAAAATCGTCAGTCTAAATCTCCCCCAAGAAGAATTGTTATATTGCATATTGTTGAGACATTGACAAACGTGGTCGTAACAGTTTGTAGCAATGATATTGTGCTAATTATATTTTTATTATATTTTTAATAATTTTTATAAATTGAAGAAAGATTTTAAAAGTTTGAATAAAAAGTCTAAATTTCACGAAATAAATGATCAAATATGTTTAAAATTGAAAATGTAGTAAAAAATTCACGCGCTTGGAAGAATATGTGGAATTTGCTTCTGCTATTGCATCATTGTAGAATTGAGGGTCCATATTGTCGCATTTTAGCTTGACAAATCTTTTAAAAGTTAATTCAACAATTAAAAAATAAATATTGAAGCCTTCAATTACTTCATTGGTCCTCCAAAGGACAGTTTGTCCAAATTGATACCTCCAACAAACTCGGAAATTTCTCCTTCAGAGTTTCCTATTCCAACGTGACCCACTATAGGACATAAATATCTAAAATGGTTACACAATTTACTTTGATATTATAATTGTAATTATTATTTTAAAATTAGTTTGAAATTATTATGCCGCTAAAGTAGATAAAATCACGTTAAAATAGGTATTGATGTCCAGACAATACAGTAAGGATATTTCACTTTGTAGTGGTCTACTCTAGGAATTACATCAGAAGGTTCAAGAGTCATTTATAAATTATAATATAGTTTAAAAATTTAAAAATAAAAAATTTCTAAAGTGTTTAGAATAACTTTATTTACTTTTCATTCACTACTCACTTGGTATTTATATTAATGTAAATTTACATAAATTTATAAATTTATAATTTTTAAAATCTTTAAATTTAAAACCGTAAACTTTATGTACAGTGTACACACTGTACAGAATTATGTATCGTTGGAGTCTATTTATTTTATTCTATTGCTGTAGTAAAATAGAATCATAAAATTAATACTTTATTACATCAAAACTCTTCTCATCAAATTATTTAAAGTTGAAGTTACAAAATGACGATAGGTATAATATTATTCCATTTAGACTAAAATTTGTCTAATTTTAATTAGTTTAAATAACAATTAATTTCATTATTTTCATTATATTTTTAGAAAAAATGATTTTGAATGACGGACAAGTTGATTGGTATTCGGTTATATCATACTGTGATGATGTTAATTCAAACAGTAAACTGTATTAATTTTAATTATACATTTAAATATTTAAATATTAATTTATAAATTTTTTTAGAGCCATTGACTTTTCAAATGATATCCATTCCACTCTTCTCACGTGCTCCTCTTCTCAGATAGACAAAATTGAAACTGTATAGATAATTTTTTTTAAAATTAAATTTAATATAAAAAAAATTAGATTATCGACTCTGTTGTTAAAAATTGTTCTACTGTATTCTACAAAATGTACTCGGATTGCCATTTTCGAGATATCATGAATTCTGTAATTTTTTATATTTTTTTAAATTAAAATTAATATTAAAATTTAATAATTTATTAGCTTTTGGATACCAGACCCGAATTTTTAAAAGTTCTTGAAGGTTGGCTTGAAGATAAAACCATAAATGAGGATTTCAAGAGTCTCATCAGGATTGGTATAATTAATGTTCAAAAACAAAAGCTACAAGCACCGCGTCAAGATGTTTCTGCTCAAGTTGTAGACAATAACGTATATTTAAATAAATATAATTATTAATAATCAATTTTAGAATTATGTTTACGCCATTATGGATTTCGTGGCACAAGAAAGTGACGAAGTATCTTTTTTAATGGGAGACGAAATTATTTTGATAAATGACAAGTAATTTTTATTTATTTTAAATTTAACAAATCTATATATAATTTAAAAATTTTTTTTAAAATAGAGATCAATTTTGGTGGACCGGCAAAAAAACGGATGGAAGTGTTGGATTATTTCCGAGCAACTTTGTCTCTTTTGATAAGCCTAAAGAAGGGCTTCGTGTTGAAAATGAATGTCAATTGAACATGGTAGGTATATTTATAATACATTTTGTTTAAAATTTTTTTTTTGTAATTTATTATAAATTATTTTATTACTAAATAGCAATTAATTGACAATGTTTTGTCTCATATAAAATCGATTGATCCTTCTTCATTAGAGCCTGATAATGAGCAATTTTTAAAGGATGAAGGTAATAGTACTTATATTAAATTTTAATTAGAAAAATGTATTAATTTAATTTAATTTTTAAATTCATTTAGTCGAATGTCATAAAATGATCCCTCTCGTTGATCAAGAAATCCAAACAATTGACAAGTAATTAGTTTTTCTTAAAAAAGTCTAAATTTCACGAACTAAATGATCAAATGTGTTTAAAATTGAAAATATTTGAATAAAAAGTATAAATTTCACGAAATAAATAATCAACTGTGTTTAAAATTAAAAATGTTTGAACAAAAATAATAATAAAATTAATTTTTATAATTTTTAACAGAAAACTATCTCTCTTGTTGAACTGCGAAGCAAAGTTAAACAAATCATTCAATACCTATAATGAACTTTTACATTTACAAACGTTTTCCAATGCAAAAGCTAGTCGTGATTTACAAGCAACTGTGGATTATTTTGACCAAGAGCCATCTACACAATTGACCAATACAATAAACCCCGGAAATGTAAATTTATCCGCTAATAATGCACGACAATACCAGCCTGACAATAACAACTATCAGATAAACTCCAATAATCCTACAATGAACACTCCAAATGATCCTTTCAACAACAGTTTTCCTCAGAATAATCAAAATATGAACAATCAGTATCAACCGTATTATGATAATTATGATAATTTTGGCAATTTCGATAAAAATGTTTAATTTACTGAATCTATAGATCTATAAATAATAATAACTGTTAATAATATTTTAAGCGTTGTAATCCTGATTTAAGAGTTTTTTTCTCAAAAGTGACTTTACTCGATGAGACTCTAGTTCAAAATTTTCGTTTTTTATACACTTTTTATCCTTATCCATTTTACTCTCTTGTATAATGCTTTTTGTTTTTTTGAGAACTAGATAACAATCGCCATTTCCAGTGGAATACGAGTTTACAAGTTTGAGGTATTGTGGTTGAGTTTCTTCCTGTATGGAAAACATTTCTTGGGGCGGTAATTGTTCTTGTTGGTTGTAATTATTTTCCTCAGAGTTTGAAATCGTTTCGAAATTGAAATTTTCACTGGAAAAATCATCACAATTGTTGTCCTTGAGGTCATCTTCATAATTATATGCCAAGTCATCGATTACAATGTCTGTAGTGAGCCATTTATCGAGATTGAAATTGTCTAAATTTGATTCATTGTCGTGGTGTAAGTCTAGTTGAGAATTTTCTAGATTTATTTCATCTTAAAATTGAAAAAATTAATTTTTTATTTTACATTTTTTTTAATTTTTTTACTCAAGTTGTCAATAGTGGGGAAAATGTCATCGTCAATTTCAAATGTAGAGTCAGAAAAAC
The DNA here is from genome assembly GCA_034780555.1 of Coelogynopora nodosa. Lineage (NCBI taxonomy): Eukaryota > Metazoa > Platyhelminthes > Proseriata > Coelogynoporidae > Coelogynopora > Coelogynopora nodosa. The sequence goes on along the minus strand of JAUZND010024707.1, from coordinate 1,129 downwards.
TCTGACAATCGTTGAAAAGGTTGGAAACATTGTCGCTTTTTTCGCAAGTGTTTAAATGCATTTTTCCCGAAGAGTACATTTTCAGAAATTAAATTTTTTCTTGAAAAATAACAATTCCTGCCAATAGAATGAGAAAATGATAAAATTCGCAACTTTTTAAATGCAAAATTAGTATAATAAATTCTATTTTCTAGTTAGAATTAGTTTTCTGTAATTTTTTAAATGTAGTGGAAAAATAGAACCAAATTTTGAATAGTCTAGAATATCTAGATGTATAAAGTCTAGATAAATGATTCGCTGTATTGTGTGTATCATCAAAGCTTTTTTGTAGTGTTGAAAGACTGTCTTTAAAAAGCTTTGTAGTACTAAAATGTATAACTAAAAGATTTGTGAAGTCTAGCGATTAAAGTATGTTGAGTTTTTCATAGTTCATATATGCCTGTCACATTGCACTACTTTTCAAATTTATTTTTCACTTTATTTCACTCTGACATCAATAATGTATTTTTTTATTCTACATTAAATATATTTTTAATAAAAAGACAGTGCATTAATAAATTTTAATGCACTCTTATGGCGTGAAAATAAAATATGTGCAAAATTTAAGGTTATTTTTAAAACTTTTTAAGATGATTCATTTATTATTATTTTAACGATACAAAATTTATAATAAATTGTGAATTTGTAAATCAAATTTCATTTATGTACTTTTATGAGATGAATTGTCTCATTTAATGATATTTATAAATGATCCATAAATTATTAATTATGCTCGTAAAAGTAAAGGAATTTTACAAAATTAATGTTATATTTTAAAATAATTTATTCAAACATTTTCAATTTTAAACACATTTGATCATTTATTTCGTGAAATTTAGACTTTTTATTTAAACAATTTAAATTGTAAACATATTTGACCGTTAATTTCGTGAAATATCAAAATTGAATCAACATGATGGAAGATTATAAATTTAACTTGCTGCTACTGTACTAATTATAATTATCTACTAATAAACAGTCCTAGACATCGTGCATGTTAAACACCGCAAGACAATTACGTAATATTATGATATCGTCAAGTATCATTGTTATTAATATCCATGACCATCCCAATTGTCCGAAAAAGCGC
>JAUZND010024696.1:0-24410 GCA_034780555.1 Coelogynopora nodosa | reverse complement strand
ATTTGTGGAGGACCCCGTGGCGGTGGCCTCGTATCTGCGGGTGCTTCGGCTCCTCTTACGGGGATCCCGCCTGAACAAACCAACCAACAGCAGCAACCGCATATTCGTCCATCGGGTTGTCAGGTTAACATCGTAGCATGATTTGCTTCCCAACTACTAAGTGTTCCTGAAGTACCTAGCTCAATATATTTATTAATATGCTGCACTCGCAACAAACTATTTTCATATATAAATTCTTCCAGTGTATCTTATTAAATATTATAATATACACACCTCGCATTTGAATTGCTAACTAATAAAACAATAATAATACCGCGGTTAAAATTAGTAAATATACCCTATTAAAAGAGCTATTACTGCAATTGTAAATATTTATCACATTTTAAATAATGCTTTGGAAAAGTCTTGTAAAGTACATAACCAATTATTTACCAATTTTGTAGAAATGAGCCTATAATAGCGCATTATGATGTATAATCAATATATTTAACCCTGTCCGTTAATGTTGTATAAGCAAAAAATTATATTTGAAGAATGTATCAATTAGAGATATAAATTCAAAAATGTGCCAACATAGGTGATATTAATTATGGCATGTATTAATTACAGGGAATTCCAAAATGCATTACACAGTTACACATAGTTAAAATATAAAATCGGCCAATGAAAAAATGGTATTATTTATCAAATGTATTAATTAGGTGTGTATTAATAAGCTAATGTTTACTAATTCGAAATGCTAGCTTTGTGGTTTATTATTACAAAATATATTTTAAACACCAGTACAAACGATTACATTTATTTTGAATAATTTGCATAATTAATCTTTTGTGTATTTTTTAAAGGAAAAAGAGAGTGTTTTGAAAAGCAATTTTCTTTTCCATTAATATCTAAAGAAAGTTTATATGCCAGATGTTAGTTTATCATTGTTATTGATTGCACCACAGAATAAGATAGAGTCTAAGGACCTCCCATTTACAACTAAAAAGGGAGCTAAACATTATTATTATTATTGCTAAAAATACAATAGGCTGGTTTCTAAGTCTTTGTTATATATACTGTAGTCAAATAATAAACTAAAAAACATATTTTAATAAAAAAATATATATATATATATATATATATATATAAATTGTTGATGACCTGTATAATATATACCCATAATATAAAGTTAACGCAAACATATTTCAGTGATAACGTTAAATAATTAGAATTAAATGTGGAACAGAATACAATGCACTTCATTAAATAAAAAAATTATAATATTGTTACAGTAATATTATTTTGATGTCATCATTCTTACAAATTCTTCATAATTTACCTGCCCATCACCATCCGTGTCAGCTTCGCGAATCATATCGTTAACTTCTTCGGTAGTTAGACTTTCACCCAATTTTTTCATGACTGATCTCAGCTCAGAAGCAGAAATTAAGCCATTGCCGTCTTTATCAAAAACTCTGAAAGCTTCACGAATTTCTTCATTAGAGTCTAGATCTTTTATATTTCGGGCCATCATTACCAAAAACTCGTCAAAATCTATGTTGCCGTCACTATTTACATCATGTTCATTAATCATATCTTGAAGTTCGGCTTTAGTAGGTTTTTGACCCATTGAACGCATAACAGTTCCTAACTCTTTTACTGTAATAGTACCATCACTGTCTTTATCAAAGAGTGTAAAGGCCGCTTTATATTCAGCGATTTGATCTTGACTGAACTTATTTTCAACTACCTTTTTATTACGAACGTTTGTGTTTTTCTTATTTTTCGATAAAGGTTGAATAGGCTTTGATTGTTTTGATTGTTTCGGTGGCATATTATTAAAAAAAAAGAAAATAGTAAATGTCTACAATAACGATAAAATATAAAACACTTTTATCTGTATACTACATTGCTTATGAAAGAGATATTTTCAAATATAATCATTTAATTAAAAATCAATAGGGTATGTTTAATCGATAAAAAATGCTACATTGTTCAAGGCTTTAGCGTCCTGCAATGTAAATTAGAAAACCCGGATTCGTCAATAAAAACTATTCATTGCAGAACGCTAAAACCTTGAACAATATCACTAGAGCATGTATTTTATTCGTCCAGTCAGCGCATGAGTTCATATAAATTGTTCATTGCTGGACTCATATGCGTGCTCTAGTTATACATCCCATGCTTAAATATCGAGGTATTTAAAATATTTAAAAAATATATTAATGTACAAAATTATATGATTATATTGAGGTATTAGATATATTGATTATTATTTAATTGATTTTAATCTATTTTAATTTAAAATAAATCAGAATTTTATAATTTATTGATATTTTATTATTGATGTAAATTAGATAAAATTTACTTGATACTTAGGTATTTGCGTTTTGACGACAAAATTCCCGTGTAAACAGAAAAAATAAATGACCTGTTTGGTCCAATTCGCGATTTGTGGCAAAAAGTAATGACCAACTGCCAATATACGTTTCTTCCACATGACTTAGTTTGTAAAAAGGTAGCGACGAGTATTCGTTTTCTTGCAAGTCTAGATGCAAATCATGAAATATATGTCAGCAAAGCCAGGAAAGTTTCACATAAAATTATGGTTCATATGCGATGCATCCCCAAATTACGTCTTGAACGCTGTTCCATACGTTGGTAAATTTGAAAACCGCCAAGAAAAGAGTTTGTTTGAGCATGTGCATTTGTCATTGACTGAACCATACTTTGGAATAGGCATAAACGTGACAACCGACAATTAGTTTACGTCAAAAAGTGTTTGGTACAGAAGAACACAACATTAGTAGGTACTGTTCGTGTCAATCGCAGAGAGATACCACAGGTTTTGAAAGACATGGAAATCGATCCGATCTACACAACAACAAAGTTCGCTTTTACAAAGGATGTACTCCTCATGGCATACAAACCTTGGAAAAAAGACCTGTGTTTGTATTTTCTAGTAAGCACAACCCACCGAAGATATATTAAAATGACGCCATGAAAAAACTCGAAGTCTTTCTTTTCTACAATACAGAAAAGGGTGGTGTTGATACAGCTAACCAGATGCTGCGCTGGTTCACAACGAAAGGCGCAAGTCGTAGATAGTTATTAAGTAGTAGACAGTAGACAGTTTGTAGACAGTTCTTGATATCACCCTTCTCAAATGTTACCTTATTTTCTCCAACTTTGGAATTGATCAACGTGATCGGTGCAAATTCCTTATTGATCTCGGAGATAGTTTATGCCAAGTGTAGCCAAGACATCGAAAACCCAGTTATTCCATATAACAAGGAGAAAATACAGCTAAATTGTAAGAAACACAAAACGAGGGTGCGTTGCATAAACTGCAAACAATAAATAAATAAATAAAATCGAGTATTATTTATATACAGTTATGTGTATGAGTCAATTGACCCCTTCCGTATAGTTCTAGGTATCGTATATGCTGTTATCACAAGAAAATCAATAAGGGAATAATTACAATAATTTAAAAAAATAAACTTCTTGTATATGTTCATTAGAACTCACTGTAGTGAGCAATCAATGCTGTAAACTTTTAATATGCATCTTAAAAAATAATGCCAATTCTTAATATGGGTCAATTGACCCATTCTGTAGTTCTGGGGTTAGAGAAGTTGGAATGTTTTCGAATTATTCAAATAGGATACCTGGATTCTCCGAGAAGATAAGACCTCTTTCCCAGGTAAAAACATTTCCTATCTCTCGTAGTATCTGTTTCGTGTAGTCTATACAGCATTTGAAAGAAACTCATAACGCTCTGTGTCATCCTGGGGTCAGGAGAATGATACACTACGTAGGTACACTCTAAAAATCTACCCTACTCTAATGAAAAAAGAAAGAAATTGACTGCTACTTGTGACGAGTCCGCTGAGTTGAAACCCAACTAATTTAAACCTTAAGAAACTCCGTTGATGAAAGTTACCCAACTATTTGAAAGGATAAATACCGATAACAAATTGTTCAAGAAGAAGATGACAGTGTAAGAACTCTCCATATATTTTCTACATATTATCTCCAGGAAACAGTTGTTTGATGAATAAATGTCTAGCTAACTTTGATAGCACGACAAACTAATGTTAATGACTCGCCTGCATATAATATCGTTACAAAAAATTGTATGATTTATGGGATTAATCAAAAAGTAAATTTAATTATTCAAAACTCAATAACATAATAATAACTTAGTTACTCAATATTAAATGTTTTGCAGCATTGACTAAAGTGAAATACGATAATAATTTGAAAAGGATTATGTGAACTGTTTTGACTATTGAAAGTGTCTAAAACGTTTTTAAACAACTTCTTAATATATTCTCGGAATATCAATATAACATTTGGCGTTAGAAAATAGTCAGACATGATTCTATTACATTAACATAATAATAAATGTATCCGATTATAAAATACATAAGAAATAAAAATGCTTAATATAATAATATAGCAAAAACAACACCATTTATTAGCTCATTGAAGTGTACAACTAGTATTGGTCAATATGGGAGCAACACTTTCAAAGTTTGATATTATTGTTTCTTAGCTAGCATTGAATTTACATGCATAATTTTTATTGCATACGAAATATTATTCGTAATATGGAGAATATTCAGGGATTTTGCAAAGTAAATGTTTTTTGCGTATATAATCTTATATAAAAATATGTTTGTAACGTATTATATACATCAAAAATTAAATATTAAATACTTATAGTCTACATTAATATTATATATTAATATACTGGATTTTATGTCAGTTACACTATATTATACTTAAAACTCTATAAATACGTGTGTATATTTATAACACAGTCATTAATAAATATAAAAGAAAAGTTGATATTTGAATATCTGTTCGATCAAAAGATTCGGCAGACATTTGATTTAGTCTCTCTCTGAACAGACGTTGCCGAGTCAGAGCGGCTGTTTATTATGGAATCACAGTCACGAAATGTTACAACTTTTTTCATTTCTGGATTTAGCTGAATGCGGAGAGCAATTAGGGATTGTTCTGTGGAATCGAATTGTTCTGAGGTAGTTAGAAGACTGTCATTCTGAAAAGGAATTTTTATCAAACAGTTGTCAGTAACGTATATTAAGGAAAAAAAATTAGTGTCTAAATATAGAATAAAATTGATAAATCTGTACATAACTATTAACGAAGCGGTAGTTTTGGTAACGTTTCAAAACAGAAATTAATTATACAATAATGTTAAATTATAAGAATTACATATTGGATAAAATAATAACGAGTATGTGTTTAAACAAATAATTATTTGAAAATAGAAGTTGCTCAAACATTGTTAATACTTGTTCTTTTTTTTAAAAAAAGTAATGATTTGTAACGCAAAACATATAGCTACATTTACTGGAAGAATTTAACCTTGTTATGAAATTGTTATGCTCGTAATTCAATTGTACAATTGTTTAGTATTGATTCATCACACTGAGTGTGATGTACTATTAAAATAAAAATTTGCCTCCTCACGATGTTTCTTAGTATCATGTAGAACATGGATTATTGATTCTTATATTGTTATTATTTATATATCAGTTTGTTTCTCTGAATGTTTGTTTAGGCACTGCTAAAAATGCAAAGAAACTTACACACGTGGTATAAATATAATTAATACATTTATCTAAACACAGCATTTGAATTGATTGACAAGATGTAGTTGGATATAATATCGATATAATTATATACGCTTAATACCCTGCTTTTTCAATAGAACAAACAGTTACTTAAACAATTAATAAAACAATTAACCAGTTTTAATAATAATTGTATTTATATCTCGTGTTTGACATTGTTTGCTTCCTTACAAATAATCCACGATATTGAAATATATGCTTACTGTGTAGTTGTAAGTATAAATAAAAGCCTACATATAAACAGGAGAAATATAAAAAAATTACGCATTCTCCTGATTTGCATTACTTACTTTTACGTAAAATATTTAAGTTTCCAAACATTAAACTATGTTTTCTTTTTCTTTTACAATGTAAACAGATTGTAATTAGGGTTGTGTATTGTAGGTTATCTTACAATATTGCTTCTTTTTCCAAGTGTAAGGTGACGCCATTGATAATAACTTTAACATCATATATTGTAATATAATACACAATATTATAATATTATATATAACCAGAAATCCCAGTTGTGCGTATTTAAACTATTGAATTAGTTAAACAATATATTAAATACAATGAAATCCTCACGTTAAATAGCTACTTGTAAACATTAGAGTATTATATTATCAATAATAAATCGATATAATTATAATTAAAAATAAATTTACATGATATGGTTTCGTTTATGACTATTTTAAACAGACTAATCTAATTATGTAAGTAATGCCTATTATGTGCCTTAAAAGTGCAGGTTTTATCAACAATTGTGGATTTTATGAGTCAAAATAGAGTAAGTAGTAGTAGCCAGGAGAGGGGTTAGGAGTTGTTATAGTATTTGTAAAGCGGTAGTTAGGGGTATTTATATTTGTTAGACGGCTAAATTGTGTTTAATGGCCACACTAATTGCAGTCAATCCTAGACAACAGAAAAAGGAATTATACATTTCACAAATTACACTAGTTATTATAATGCTCAATGATATGTCAACAATTGTTCAAACATGCTACAATAATGTTTGAATTATTTAATTTAGTAGTTACAGTTTTTTTTAAATTGCTAAGTATGTTTTACTGACATAATTATTGTGAAGCTACGTATAGCATTTCAATTTTAATTTTAAATACTCAATCTGTATCAAATAAAAATACTAAATTCGAAAACATGTAATTTCCCTCCTCAATACCAACGCACAAAACAAGTCGAAATTAAAAATACGAAAAATCTGAAATTTTCAAAGCGAATATGCCAAATAGTAAAACAACTTTTTCAATAATTTTAAGATGTGTTAAAGGAAAACAACAATGTGGACCGAACTCCAGAATTTCATTAAAAAATTATATGAATTTAAAAAATAATCAATATAGAAAATACCAATTATATAGTTTGTACATTATAAAACAGATCTGGAGTTTTAATAATTTTTTATAATAATAGTTTTAAGATAATTTTTAGCCATCTCCTTGAAATAAAACAGAGGAGATAGAAGCTATCTAAAAGTGCCACGACAATTCCGTTCTGAAATTCAAGTTTAAAAATATGTGTATAGTTAACAATTAAAAAACTAAAGCTAACAAATGTATCAAAATTAATTTGAACATGTGAATATGTAATGCGGAAACAGGTATGTAACAATGTAACAATTATAATTAATAAACCAATGTTTTTGCCACAAAATTTATTTAATTTTCAACGGAGATAACAAATACTAAGCAAATAGTGTAGCGTTTGCCCAACCTATATTGTTATACTTCTTTTATTTTATGAAGTGATATATTTACGGATAACCAGTCATACTTCAAAACAAAACCCAACAGATTAATTCAACAAATGTGTCTAGCTAAAATCGTCTCGTTATTCTTTTAATAAATTAAAAATATTTGTTTATTTTTAAATGTGTGCTAATGATATAAAATCGCTGTTTATATTGAAATGTTATTATTATAAAAATATATTATAAAAACAGTTGACTCACATCATTTTTAGAAGAATTTGAATCTTGTATTATTATTTCAAAACCTGCAATATTATATAATATTGATATTAAGAATTCGCTTTGAATGAAGATTTAAAATAAAAATTTTGAAATTAACCTATCAATTTATTTAATAACATATAATTAATACTCTAAAACAAAATTTAATTAATATTCTGAAAGTCCTACAATATGTTAAAATTATAGTTTATTTAGTTATTAATGCATGATAATGCAGTAAAATAATGATAACGAAAATAAAATATAAATGATCACCTTCTCAGAAAGTGAAATAAATAATATTGCATAGAACAGTTCTGAATTATTACAAAAATTGTTAGAATCTAAATGTCGAAAATTCACAAATTAAGTAGAAACAATAATAATACATCCTAAGGAATACACTTTTTTTTCACTCTGTTGAATAATTAAAATTGATAACGTAAAGCCTTATTAGGTTGGCTTGTAACTCGGTCATTAATAAACAAAAAATAATTCAAAGAATTTATAAAATGATAACTTAAAAATAATTGTAATATAATTATGTAAAATATAGAACTATTTGAACCAAAGCGTGGTGAATTTTACTTGTTATTCAATGCATTTAAAGAAATATTTTTACTTTAAATAATACTTACTTTGATTTGCATAAAAAGTGAATGCAATATCAAATTGTCGATTTGAAAAACGTTGTTATCCGAAATAAATGAATCTTTTTATAGAGCATGTCCCAATGATAAAATTGTTTAAAGATTTAGTCTTTAGTAATCACTTCGTTAATTCATTTTTATTACTTAATGTTTAATATGTGTTTGATAACTACGCTAAACAATTCCATAACAATAATTTTAAAATGGCCAGCTAAAATGTAATGTTCATGTGTAGTTTAATTTTAAATAAATTGTACAGTATATACGGAGTTTCAAAGTATACTTTCTGAAATGTCTAAAATGTTCTGATAGAGTATTACTTTTCATAGATATACTGAAAAGATGCACATATATAAATTTGTATAGTATCCATTATTTAACACATTTAACGCAAATTATTTATATATTGTTTAAAAAAATACAAATATATTTGTTAACATGTATAGAAATGATATATTTATTGACATTATTTGATTATACCACTCATATATCACTATATATTTTTAAACAAAGTTAACATTTTATTGCGAATCAGGAGTTCAGATAGGAATTTTCAGAATAAGTTTCAAAATTTCAAAAAAAGGGTGTCAACACAACTATTTATTTAATTTAGTGAAATTAGGTTTATAAAAGTAACCTATAAGTAACCTCGGTGAAATTATATTTTCCACCAATTTATAAAGTTTAATTATTAATATTCAAAAGATTTAAAAATAGCTAATAATTTATTTTATGCAAAATGAAAAATGCACCAGAAGAAAAAAGGTTTTTAGGCACCCCAGAGACCATTCTATATGCTCGTCATTGGATCACAACCCTTTAGAAATACATTTATTCGCAATTTCAAGCAGCACTTACTGTATTTCAATCAACACAAGCAAATTTAAATAATGTTTAAAATTATAATAATAAAAAACTGTCTGGATTAATACATTAATATATGTCTGAATAAATCCTTTGAAAATAATGGAAAAAAAGCTTAAAAATATATACCTAAAATGGACTTTAAGAATTTCAAATTTTAGTTTAACGGCAACATAAAGTAAACGATAAATATAATACATGTTTGGCACAATTAAATACTATATTGATAAATTTACACGTCAATAGGTCATCAAATTTATTCATGTAATATTTATGAAGATTTTAGATTTTTTGAAATTGTTAAATATTTTTTGAGCATAATTAAATTATTTTAACAGGCATGCTTTTTATTCAACATATAAAATACCTCAAACACCAACAAATTAACAAAAAAACCATGCACCAAAAATGAGATACTTGTTAAATCATGTTAGTAATGTGTTAACTAAAAGATATAGCTGTAAATATCTTGTTTAGTAGAATGAATAACCTGATTGTAAACTATGAAATTCGATTTTTCAAAGCAAAAGGGGTGAGTTGTTAGCACAAAATCATAAAGCTAAACATCAAAATTATATTATAACAATTATACTACTTTTAAGTAGGATAAAAATGCATGCTAAATTTGCACACAATATTGTACATCACAATTTGACTAACTTCAAGACTCATTCTGTACACCAGCTGAAAGCAAAACAAAATGAACTGCAAGTTGAAAGCAAATGAAAAATTAGGAATGTTCTTAAAGCTATTTTGATTTGTATGTACTACACATTAACCATGTATATACCTACAAAATGACCGTTACGTTAAGTCGGCAATTTATATAATATTTATTAATATTAAAAAAATATTTTTTCATCAAATATTTCCCATCAGCAAACTTAACACATTACTAAACTATCTGTTCAATTATTTTAAACATATCGTGCAATGTTATTTATAAAATATGTCAAAATGATATATTAAAAAAAATATTCATTCAAAAAAGAATATATTATATTATAAGGAATTGAATTGATAGTATCTTAAGAAAATGATCAACTTGTGTATCATGTATACAAATAGGTGGTATATTATGTAACCGATACTATTTACCAAAATAAACATACCGTCAGCTAGTCGCTGCCAATTGTCCCTGTTTGTTAGGCACCCGTCATACAATGATTTGGTCTCAATCTTGAATTGAAAGAGTATCTGTAAAAATAGTTTAAGCATTTTTAACTAATTTATATAATAGATAATCGTATAATGCGACTCCACAGTTTACAAGTTAACAGCGTAGCAGTCACAATAAAGTGTAGGTTAGTAAGTAATTTCGAATTACTATAGGAGATTGTTTCCAGGTAGTGTTACTGCTAAATTGAAGTCTGAGTATAACATTCTGTCCGGGGATATTTTAAATTAAAATTTTAAAACTTGTAAAAGTGTGTCCCTTATATCATTTGATTTGTTATCAAACGTTGTAATTATATACAAAAGTTAAAAAAAACGAATAAAATATTTAATAAAATCTAATTGGTATACTTGCATAATACATTAAGAAACTGTAAATTGATACTGTGTTTTTTAATGACGCTTATTTAATTATATTTTACATATATAATCAATAAAGTTTGTTTTCATTATTATTACTTAATATATAGTAAAAAATATTTTGTTTGAATTTTAGTTTAGTGTGAAATTAATACAACGCCTGAAAAACAAAAAAGAATATTTTTCAATAGTGAATACAAACATATACTTTAATCATAAAACTAGGCTTATTTTACCAACTGGCTGCAAGCAAATGACTATTGATTAGCTTTCAAATGTCTAATAATCAATTATTTACACATACAGGAGGATTACATTTATTTACAAGAAACTTACAAGTCTAAATTGTAAAAAGTTTTATTATATAGTTTCTATGGAAATATTAAAATTAAAAAAACAAATATTAAAATTATATAAATGTAATAAATGGAATAAATTTTTAAATATATTAAAAATATCTCTCTATATTAAGTTTAAAATGTAATGTTTATTTGTATATGAAAAGAATATATTAGTTTTTGATTAATTACATAATTTAACTGTGCAATAGAAAGTACTAATATATATATAATTTACTCAAAAATAAAAAATCCGTATTGTGTTTTGTAACTTTCTGGTAAATTACAATATTTTTCATTTTGTAATTAAAATAGTTTATTTGTGTTTCTTCCAAAAATATTTCAAAATGGGAATCAATTTTTAATGAAATAAGTAAACTTAGTAATAACGATTCAACTGAACTTTACAGCAGCTACACACATATGTTTTATGTTGTATTTCTAAATAACTAAACATTTGTGGTAACAACAATGTTTGAATATTACTGATAACTATAAGAAATGAAAAAGGTAACTGTTCAAAGTTAGTGTAGTAATAAAACAAACAATTTATTTTAACATTTTTGATTACGTATATATAGTCTTATTGAATTTATACCAATAATAAATAATAGAGAGCGACGTATGCTATAATACTTACCTCATATAAAGGAACACATATGGAATCAATGAATCCAACTTGCATTTTTGGAATTTCATCTTTTTTTTCACGATCCATCAATGGCTGTTAAAAAATAATAACATAATTGGAATGTTATAACATTTAAATTGTTGGATTTCATAAAGTTGGATGATGTGTTCCATTCGCAACCATTACATAATAATGAATGAGGAAAGTTTTTACGCATTTTATGTATCATAAAATTTAAAAATATTGGTATATATTTCGCTTAATTAATAATGAATTGAATAATATTGACAACCTAAATGCATCAATAAAAAGCTTATAGCTTATTAGTATTCTATATCATATTATTCTGAAACAAATATAATCAATTATGTATATAATATATTAATATTGACTTATCGTTTAAAATTTTTATTTGAAATTTTATATAGCCGTTTTATATTGTAGTTCAGAATTTCATGTCAAATTTATGTGAAATTTGTATAACTTTTAGAATATATTTTCCCATCGATTATAACCTTTCCTACTTTTATCTCTGTACTGTGTACTTTTAGTTAATTTAGTTAGTTTCAGTTACTTTTTAGATACTTTTAGGTACTTTAGGCAAGCTACTTTCAAAACTATATAACTTAGAATTCTGCGTTTTCGTATTTTTTTGAACAGCTCGTATAATATCATATCATACTATATAAAATATGTTATATGTGTAATACAATGTTTATAACCAAAGTCTTAGATAGACAAAATGGTTTTTATAATTTATTTTGAAGGTATTTACAGTTTTAATATTGTCAAGTTTGTTTACTATCATTTTAGTGGCGTAAAATAAATACTTTTTTTTAAATGAAATGTTAATGGTAATGTATTGCCATAGTTTCGTCTTCAATTATATCCAGGTTTTATAATGTTATAGATATAAATATTTAAAAAATAGTATTCAAAATTGTTTATTAAACTATCTAAAGAAAAACCACAATAAAATTTAAAGTTTATTACAATTAATATAAAATATACAAGCTTTCACGTTTCATCAAGAAGGCATAATCATGGTGTGAATATTGATGAAAGGTGAAAGCTTGGATATTTTGTATTAATTGTAGTAAATTTTAAATTTTATTGTGGTTTTTTCTTTTGCATACTTCACAGTGACCATTACTTGTCTTTATTTATCAAACTATCTAAATATATTGAATAATTATATTGGAATTTCGGCAGTAAGTATCCGCTGTAATAATCAATATGTTGATCAATAATTACAAAATATATCCACAAAATGATACATTTTTTTTCTTTTTCATATTGTATAAAATTAGATAAGTAATTATATATAATATAAATGTGAACGATGACTATGAATAATTTCATCAATATTCAAAAAATAAGTAATAACCATGTATCCAAAAAAACACTAATGCTTATATTTATCTCCCAGTGTTGTTTATGTTTCTTGATTGCTTACAATGATCTGTTCCTTCACTTTTTAATTATAATTTAGATTAATTGAATATATCATAACTACATAAATGATAAATAACCAAACGATCTCATAATTAAGGATATAAATAATCATTTCAGAACGTAGAGAACAATAATATTTATTGTATATAACAATATACAGTTAGCGATTATCATGAATATTTGGTTATAGTATATTCACCATTTTCTTTTTCAAGCTTGTGCATACAAAAACCGGTAATAATTAATCGCCTGGGATTTTTTGGGTACAGGATCACTTACAATGGGCTGTTCCTTCAGCCTCTCTTTCTCGATATCTCCCTGTTCAAAGAATTCGGCGGCTACAAGATGTGCCACTTCAAACTGAAGCTCCCAAGGCTTCGTGATGGCGGCGACATCACAGGCTGTCATCAGCATCCCCCTGAAGCGGAAATTACATGTTACACTGTATTCATTGATATCCGGCAGTAATTGCTCTCAGTAGGTGGAAACGAATTTACACACCTCAGCAGAGACTTCCGTTGATCTTCCTGCCAGAACATGACATCGGATCCTCCAGCATCAATAAGCTCTTTGAATGTTGACCGTTTCCTGAAAATATTAGTAAAGTATTTTTTAAATATCTGTAAAAAAATTATTTCTCAAGAATTGATATGTGTATAAATAACTATATCTGTATGCAGATTTATAGGTTCTCTTTGTTATGTCATTTAGGTGGTTAATGTAATCAACATTTAATTAAAACCATTGTTATGGACATTTTCTAAACGCCCTCATTTCGTTAAATTCTGATATATTTATCTAAAAACTATGTTTGACTTATGGATCATTTTCAGTTAAGGAGCCATTTTCATGTAGAAAAAATATATAAGTTTTTCATAATTTATTCTTCAATATATTAAGCTTTTATTCCTTAAAATAATGGCACCCAAATTAATTTAATTATTTTATAAAAATTATTTGTTTATCTTCAGTATGCATTATATATGCTACTTGTATGTCTCAACCCGAAAAAAATACATATATATCTTCTACATGAAGTAAGTATTTTACACATATTATGGTATCATTATAATGGCTAGCCATTTATATTATTCAACTTTTAATGTTGAATGTCCCCCCAAGACACTACAAACTACACATATTTAGTGTTATGTAATTTTTGTCAATTTTTTCAAGAAAGCAGTTAATATTATCACACTCTTTGTTGACTATTTACATTCACATTGCTTTTTCAATTAAACAACTTGAAATAGAGCATTTCGTAAGATGCTTTTGAGGTCGGAATGGAACAGTTTTGAAGCCATATGTCTGTGTCGATACTTATTCATTATTGTTCCACATATAATTCAGGACAACGTTATTCCTTTGAATTTGTCATATTTACGTTAACTTACTGAAATCGCATCAATAGCTCTAACTGTGTTATTGTTACCCATACCGCGAATATTTGAATTGACTCAAGATTTTGATAAATTTGAATTGCGCAAATCTTTCGTGAATTCTTCATAATATTTGTATTTTATGCTTTTGTCTATAGCAACATTGAATAAATATATCTCGTGATTTGCGTTATAATTTTCGCAAGAGTTTTGATTTTTTAGGACATCGTGATACTGTTTTAGAAACTTTCTTCGTCATGTACTATTGCCTTTTTTATATTCTTTTGGGGGTCCTGGTTAGTCCATTTCAGGTGTTTCTATCTAAAAAAGAGTTTCTCAAATATTCTTGTCATAAAACTTTTTGTATTTTTTCCCGATTTGCCTCCCTTTTAAACACAGTGTTTGATTGCTTTAATCCTCACTTTTCACGTAATTTTCCGTCTTCTATGTAACATAATTCGTTTTCCTCTCTTGGTATCGTTTTTGGCGTTCTTTGTTATCTAAAGCTATTTGTAACAAAGTTTAATTTAAACACACACCGTTCGCTGTAAAATTTGCAACACATAACAAATATGTAAAATTAAATATTATTAGTATATAGATTTCTATGCAAAATTTTGTTACTCGTTTTATTCTCTACAAAAAAGCATTAGAGAAACAGATAAATATAGATTAGGACATACAACTACAGATATACAGAACTATGATATAGTTATATACGCAGATATTTATTTTAAACCTTATTTTGATTTTATGTACTTCATTTCTATATATGTACACAATGGAAATATATAAATATATATATAATATACCTTATTTACGTAACGTTACGCAAATTAGCAACAAAATCCGTTAGGTAAATTAGGATGAGGCATAGTTTACGATTTTTTTGTCTCACACATCTACATTGTATAGCTAAATAAATACTGTAATTAATTTATTAAGGCAAAACAAGAAAAATATCTTAATAGATAAAATGCTAATATACTACTACTAAATATATAATATAGCCGTTATGTAAATTCTGTTCTAAACAATAACTTTTGATTTCTTAAGAATTTGTTATAATTGTGCATGCATGTTCATTATTACATTTGAGTATAAAATTACCCAATATGAATAGTTGCGTAAATTATTGTGTAGAGTAGGGACATTTGTATTTTGAAAATAATTATTGTTTAGTTATTGATAATGACTAAAAAGCTTTAGATATACGAATATATAAGTCTAGCTCATGGCGTACGCCATGGTCTAGCTGAATTGTTGAACACACAAAGCAAAAGTGACACCCTAACAATGATGCTATTTGGGAAGTAAAAACTGTATAATTATCATCGTGTATTCTGTTAGCTATCAAACAATTAACCGATAGAAATATTGGAATGTGTCTATAGCTACTTCATTATATCGTTATCTATTAAGCATTATACAGACAATTCATTATATCGATATCTATTAAGCAGTATAGAGACACTTCATTATATCGGTCTCTATTAAGCATTATAGAGACAATTCATTATATCGGTATCTATTAAGCATTATAGAGACAATTCATTATATCGGTATCTATTAAGCTGTATAGAGACACTTCATTATATCCGTCTCTATTAAGCATTATAGAGAAAGTTTCACCTGATTACAAATCTTTTATTTAGGCAAATTATTTTGTGTAAAGCTGAATGAACAACCAATTAATTATTCATTACTGACTTACTTGAAATAAACAGCCAGATCTGTTGAGAGAATTGCGCCGCGAATGATCATAATTACCTTCCGATACATGTTGTGCGACAATGACTGGAAAATATTATTGCCCTGAAAAGCAAAATTCCACAATGCAACAATGACAGAAAAAATTTTTTTTACCCTGAAGATTATTTTGCATTAATATATATTATGTTGCCTAATATATAATTTGTATTTTGCTAATCATCTTTTGGTGATTGTATTCATTTTCGTTAATGATATGTGCAGAATCTATACTATTTTAAATTAAATAATGAATTTAAAGTTTAACAAAATTAGTGCATATTACGACTTTTAGATAAATTAATTATGTCGGTACAACGTACTCCACTCCTAAACAAATATTAAGAAACAAGCCAGTTTGCTGGAATAAACGCTTGTCAATATATTTTTCTCAAACCAATATGACTAATAAAGATAGTCGACACTGAAAAAGACAAGTAAAACAGTTTAAAAAAATGTCTCTCCAAACTATTGAAATCTTCCGTTGTCTATTGAAAACGGATGCCATGCCAATCTGAGTTTACCTCGTGCCTGAACTTAGTCATAATATAAAACACAAACCCAGAGCTACGATGAGAATAACGCTGGATGGCTGCTGTTGCGCCCGAGGTGTTTCCATAAGACAGAAAAGACATTGGAATCAATAGGAAAATAAACACATTGTTCAAACTCGATCCTGTTCCTCACAGAGAGTGTTGGAATACGACGTATAGCCTGCTTAATATAATAAAGTCCTACATAGCTTATATAAACGACCACACGTGCGAGGTTCGTTCAATGTGAATAGCAAAACACCACTGAAAAATATTTTCAAAAGGTTCTACAATTTTTTTTATCAAAGTAATATTTTCTTAGATCTGGTACAATTTTTTTCTCCATTTAATAGATGGAGCTGAATTTTGTATCATAGAACGTTTTAGAAACTACCGTTATACCAGTTATAGTTAAGTGATCACACAGTGACCTAGTGCAAACAAACCGCAGATGCATCAAAACTCAAAGTGTTCGTAATGTTGTTATAGTTTAAAAAATCAATTTCACGAATTCGGCTTTAAAAATATCAATCATCATTTTGTTCAGGTAGATTCTAAGAGAATGAGCGCGGAAAAATGGATAATAGGAATTCATTTTTTGTTTAATTAAAATGATAAAATTTAAACGAATTTTATTTTATCAAAATTTTCAATTATTAGCTATCACAAAAAATATTGATATTATAAATATTGTATATCAAAATAAACTAATGGTATTAAAAGCAGATAAATGTTATAAAATTGTAATACACAAAAAATAGCCTTAAATAATTAAAATATAAATTATTACACGTTAATTCAGCCATCAAATTCGACCATGCACACTGTTATGTAGTTAATAACTATTAAAATGATATCGCCTATACGATTGTTGGAAAAAAACCGCTAAAATTGAACGAACATTATAATATTCCTCAATCAATAAAGTGAACATGCAATAATAATATATATATCTATATAAATTATTTTTGACATATCTAGGCTATCTAGGATCACATGTAATGACTATACCCTAGTATATGTAGACAGAGCGTCAACTCGATAAAATGTAGCATTATCGAACACATCAAAGGTACACACATCTTTTCATGTTAATATGTATTATACATGAATGGGTACAAGAATAATGAAATATTATTGAATGCATTGTTGTGGCTACAACAAAACAATACTTCTGTAGTCGCATTATAATTATTGTAGAGATACTTTTCATCAGTGCCTCACCAGTAGAAATATCAATTACTGTTAGGATAAGACGTTGTAACCTATTTCAGTAGGATACATTTTTAACTAAAGTTTTCTTATTTTCTGTCTACTATTCCGAATGTGTTATCCACAGTTGTTTAACTCTGTATGGAGACATGTACAGTGACATGTACATATTTCTTCTGATGTTTAATCCGCTTTGTGAGCTCTGCATTGGAATGCTTTTTTCTTAATTAATTTGCATCTAATTGTATTGTGTTACTTTAAATTAACAAACAAAAATTATACATAATTTTCATTCTTATGCGTTTTTTCATTTTCCTGAATATGATATATAATGTATATATACATATATGAAGGGTGTCTTACAAGTAACTGAACCCAGAGTATAAATTATGTACAGCGATATTTAATTTAATGAGTGAACATCTATGTAACTTGTGTGCAATGAAGTAAAAACAGTGATATTGACAACGTTAAAATCTGCAGCAGCTGTACCTGAAATAAAATAAAGCATTCATTTCCTTGATTACAACATTTATAATTAGCAATTCCATTATTTTTTCGGACAACCTGTAGATACATTAACTTTCATTATTTTGTATCCATTAAATAGTAAATAGCCAAGCAGCAAAAGTTACTTAAATTTTGTTTATCACAAAACGAAATGTGTCATATGTTTTGTTTGTTGTATTTTTATTACATTCACATATTTTTCGTTTACTTAATTCTACAAATTAGCTTGAATATTTTAATGCAATTATTATATATACCATAGTTAGCGTATCGTGCAGTTTAAAATTACGATTCAAATTTTTAAGAAAGATTAAATGTGTAAGAAGATATAAATGGCAATTGTTCTATAAAGTATAGATCATAGATTTTGTGGATCCTTGTAAGCTTAGCAGGGTTGGGTTTACTCACGTTTCTTTATAGAATTTTAAAAATATGGTTAAAAAATGTAATTGTTTATAACTATTGCAGTCAACCTATTGAAGTACCCAGCTTAAATGCAACTTTTTCTATAGGCATCAATATAGAAATCAGTAGAAATATTTATATTATCATTGTGTTGTGATGTGTTGTGTTCAGTTTGTCTGAGGAATGTTAATTTGTGCTTAAATGATTTGTATGTTGCTTTTTGCTATTTTATCACATTAAACTAGATGTTATGTAATATACGTTAATTTATATGCGCTTAACTATTACATTTTATTGTATAACTGTATATATTAAATAGATTGGGTGACCGGCTTGATCTCGAAATAGGCTCCGATCTTCCTTTTCACTATACAATTAAATGTGCTATAAATAAATATTGAATTAAAAAAATTAACTATTATTAGTGTTAGTATTATTTTAATTTTATATTTATAATAAATTAGTAGATTATTTGAATTTAATAAAATAATAATTACCTCAGCATTGAGAATCATGACACACTGATCAAAGTGGTGATTCTCCATAGTACTCGTAGTATATAGTTTGGCTAGTGGAGATTCAATTCTGTGTAAAAATAGGATAGCATATATGTACAATATGTACAATACAAGTAACAGTATTAATTAAACAATACAATATTCCTGTAGTTTATACAAAACAAATATAAATAACTTAAAAATATATATTCATAAGCTGAATATTTATTAACATAATGGAGGCAAACTTGTAATATGTATTATTAAAAAAATACACCACAAGAATAAAATGAGCAATAAAAGGGGTTTTGTAGATCAAAATGCACAATGAGCAGTTATTAACTCCAGTTTAACTCCATTCCAGGACAATTGATGATCAATATGAATGTCCATTTAGTAATATTACCTCTGTATTTTTTCCACAAATTATGTCCATAACTGTCTGATGGCTGGGATAGACTTTATTTTATTTTAATATAAATAAATTCTGTAAATTATTAATTTAATTTGATTTATATCTAGGTCAAAAATAACTTTATATTTAATCGTGTATTTTCAACTTTTTCTCATTGAGAATGTGTAGGATGAATTACCTATTAAACGAACCTTATTACTAACAATAATATATATATAAATTTATTTATTTAACAATTTATATTTAGGAATATCTTTGTATTTTTCTCAAAAAATTTGCATAAAATCTACTGATATTGTCTTCAACGGTCTTACTTGCTCTGAAAGGAGTTATTTGTCCCTCGATGGTCTAGATCGTGGCATAGGCAGGCGACCAAGAGGCCGAAAGTCTCTAAGTCGGACATGTAGTGGCGAATTCCAGATGACTAGGGGAAGAAGTGAAACAATTTATGATTTCGTCGCAACATAAACATGTGTTTAATGCACTTATGACAACATTACTATCACACCAGGCCAGGACAAATGTTTTATAAGTCAACATATCACACAACGTCAACCACCGTCTTTCTAGGTCAATTAAAATATTTTTATTTTTTCTCTATAAGTATTCTCTTTCATATGACAATGTACTATTCTAGTATGTTGTCTATATCATACAAAGCTAAACTTTATAAATCACTTTAACCTGACAAATTCAAATTGTTAAACATTTTAAATATCAACAATTTTAAGAACGAATATCTTCTTCTCAAAAGTATAAGTTTTTATGGAAGATCGTTTCTAATAATCCAACATGAAAGACGGTCGGCCTAATAGTAGTGACTCTTAAAATACAGAATTTTAATTATAGAGTTTAAAAAAATTAGAAAATTATTTTAATTTGTTTAATATTAATCTACGAACAATTATTATCGGAATTTTTTTGTAAATAAAATTAAGCAAACTACTTTCGTTTGGTCTTTTGATAAATTTTGCAATTTAAAAAAAAAATTATGTAATGTATAAATATGGATAATAAATAAATATGGATGTACAAATAACAAGGTGAAAATGTCAATTTTCTTTTAAAAGAAACACAAATTGCCAACGTGAGTAATTTAGATTAATCAATTTCTATATAATTTTTTATTTTTTTATTATTATATAATACGTAGAAAGAAGCATCACTTATAATATATAATTGAGTCAAAAAATAGGTTAGTACAAAAAAGAGTGTAGTTAGTAGCAATCTGAATATATTCAGATTGCTACTACACTCTTTTTTGTACCTATATATACATAGATAACACAAAATCCGAAATATGAAGATTAAATCATAATGTTGTGATGTATTATAACATCATTCTACACATCAGTTAATTTTTAATTAGACTCTATTTTGAAATCAGATATTTCTAAACGCTTATTTGAAGTTGTTTCTAAAATATATTTATAAACTTAATATAACAAATATTGGGGATTCTAGAATGTTAGTGTAAAGTGATGACAAAAATGGTTTAAATATACAGCATCATATTATTTATTCTTCTCTTTAACCTGATTTTCAAACTGATTTTGTAAAAATGTAAACCAAAAGTAGTATATTTGCAAAAACAGATGAATTAATATCTACAGGAATTGTATCTTTGTATATATGTAATATAAATATATTTCAGTTAATATTTTTAGTGACAAATTCATCAAAATAGTTTACATTATTGGCATATTCAAATTTTAAATTATTTTTTTAAACAATTACGTTTCCATATTTAATTTTTTTAATGTTTCAGCATAATAGACCTATTGCAAAAAATTAATTAATAAAATAATAAATAATTATTTTGTAAATTAATTAATGACTGATTTTATAAGAATAGGTACATATTATATAGAATTTATTAGAGAAATACGTATAGATAAATATGTGGATTTACTTCTAACAAAAACATGTACAGCTAAATGTAACTCAGTTTATTGAAGCAGTTCATGCAAGGACAAGGCTGTGTATATATATTTTTTTAAATTAAACATTGAGCGAATTAAATAATACAACCATTAATACGTTGAATATTTAAAAACTAAATTATGACTAAAAAATTGAAAAATCTTACAAAAAGCAACGTATACATCGTCTGCGTCACATTGAAGGCGTGTCTCCAGTTGTGGTAAGTAACATTGCGATAATTTTTCTTAACACTACATAGCCACCGGCAAAGAACCTATCCAGTACAGAATAGACAAAAGTAGACATGTATTCAGGCACAGCAGCTGCATCTTTAAAAAAAATGTTCACAAGAATTTACTAATGGGTAAAAAAATCAGCATCTGAACAGAACGTTTCAATTATATTATCTTACAAAAAAACGAACTGTTTTATTGTTCTTGTGTTCATCCCCCTTTTTTCTCTTCTGATTGAAATTTTGACTTCTTTATATTCTACCTAGATATGATGGCTTAATTTAAAATCATTGAATTCAGCGCCACATTCTGCCGTTTTAAGTCCGTGAGAATATTTGATATTGCTTTCAAACCCTTTTATCATAATTGAAACATGATGAAAACCGTAGTCTGCTTGAACAAAAGGAAATGTGTTCTGATACAGTAATAGGTATTCGGTATTATTGTTTTTTTAGCCTTAAATTCATTTATCAATTTTTTGAAAGTTTCATTTAAAGCAATCTGATGTTTATTGTTAACTTTAAAATGCAGTTAAGTCGAGATTAAATCAACTGAAAAGATAATTTGTGTAACATTTTTACAGATACCTCTACTTATTACTTTTTTTAAATTTATTTAAAGTACAACGTAAAAATTGTAAATAATCAAATGTTTAAGGAAGCAAATATATCTGATTAACCATTAACGAGACAAAATTATAAATATTTTTTCAAAAAGTTTTTTTTATTGTCTAATGACCAGCAAGGACGACTAAAACCTGTTTTTGTTTATAACAATATTTAGTTTATAATAATTTTTAGTTTAAAAAAGGTTTAGTTTATAAACAAAGTTGGTATAAACTGTTTGACGACTGTTTTGCAAAAGTGTATATAGTTTAAAAAATAGTATTGTTTACTTAAGCCAATCCTTAAGATTTGTAAAATAAATATGAAAAATGAAATCATAATTAATAAATACCGTAATATTAAAACTAATAAATTTAACAAACTAATAACGTATATGTAAATAAAATCAGTGCAAATTCAAAAAAACCAAACTTGTTATAAAAATTAAACAGATAACATTCGTTGCCTGCTAAAACTATACCATTTATCAACAGAATACACTATAATATCTACAATTAGCTTTAAAAATGGAATAGTAATTATTCATAAATGACAGACAGACAAGGAGTCCCCCACTAGTCATTACAATAGATTAATTAATTAAGTGTATTCATAATTTTCTAAATTTTCTGTTAGCTATTTCATAAGTATATCATCATCTTACAGGAAATGTTTATATAAAACTGCTGCCAATAATTCGTAAAAAAACTTATTTCAGTCCATCATTTAGGAATCAAAATGTTGTATTACTTGTGTCTCTCATAGTTACATAATTATACATTCAATAATGTTAGAAAATTCACAATGTAGCCTATATGGTATAATCTCTAGAATTTAAAATGTGGATCTGTATTTTTTAACGTATAATCGTTTTTTTAGTTGATATATTTGTTTGTTATGAATTATAATGTTCTTATTATAACTTTTATTTATATTCTTATTTATTTATTATTTATTCAATATTTTTTATCTTAATGCTTATATTTATGTAATAATAGTATCAAACAAATAAATCATCAATATACTACAAGAAAACAATGCAATGAATTGTACAATAAAAAGTTATGAAAGGTAATGATTTATACATTACGTTCATTGGATTCATAATAAAAAAGTTATTATACATGTGGGGTCATTTTTTATATATTTTAATACAAACAGTGTATTTTGTATTTTGTCTATGTTTTAATTTCATATGTTCCAATTTTCATATGATATGTTAACCTAAATACTATTTTGTTTATGAGCATATCATGTTTACGATATTTTATAAATGTATATAAAATCATATATTGGTCTCCAGATTCATTATTATATGAGAAATATTACTTCGGTGTACTGAAATTTCAGAAACAGAGGAGTCTGAGTATGTCAAAATATTACAAATATTTTTTTAAATTTAATTATATTCATAGCTTGTAAAAATTTCAATACATTAACCGTAGATACTTATTTATATAATATTTTTTTAATATATTGATATATTGTATATATACATTATTGTATATATATATATATGTATGTATATATATATATGTATATATGTATATATATATGGAACAAAGTGGCCATATTAATTTTACAAAAAGGAACTTAGTAATATCATTGCATTATGGAACTATTTTACTTGCATTAAAACGTATATTTATATGATATTTTTTGTTCTAATATTTGCCTTAACGTTACTGGTCATTTCACAATGTCTATTGTTGTTTTCATATTTCACTGTGTTTAATTAATAATGTAATTGTATATAATATAATGCAATATACGACTCAATTCAACTAATATTTATTCTACAGGGTGTTCGAAAAGTAACGCAACCCAAACAATAAAGCAATTTCTAAAAAATATCAATAATTGGTATATTACT
>JAUZND010024685.1:0-24417 GCA_034780555.1 Coelogynopora nodosa | reverse complement strand
CCCCCCCCCCCCCCCCCCCCGTGAGCTGCAGGGAACATCAGCCGGCGCCGGCTACGATCACAGGCGGCGCATCCCTTCGCAGCTCTCCCGTGTGCCCCGCCGCTGGCTCTGAGGAGTCGGGTGAGGAGGAGGAGTCACAGGGCACCTCCAGTCGGGAGACCGTGAGAGACGCCGGCACTTCCCCCGCTGCTGAGGGTGCTGGACCGGTGGCTGGACCGGTGGCTGGACCGCCGCTCGACCGGAAGCTCGAGTATCTGGCAGAGCGGGCCGCAAAACTGATGCTGAAGTCGCCGCTTGGTTCTGAAAGTGCTGCCGAGAGTGGCGTTATTGGTCTGGATCATCTGAAGAGCATTGGGGATGAGCTCAAGGTAGACGCTGTTTTCCTTCTTGAGGTGCTTTCGTTACATTGGAGGCATGGCTGGATGCGGACTGAAAGTGGCTCTCTCAAGATAGCTTCACGTTAATACGTATTTAATTAAAAAAAACGGTATATTTAATTTTAAACATTTTTAATATTTAATTTAATTTTGATATTTTTTTATTTTTTAGCGAATGTTTTGTTTCAAGTAGTTTACATTTGTTTACCATTTGTCATATATCCTCAAATATGAATGTCAAATTATTTATATTCCGGCATTTTATTTGTCTATATGTGTATTTGTCGATCAAATTTATTGAATACAAACTAAAAGTATTTTCTGTTGAAAATTCTTTTTTTTAGTGTGAACTATTCTTTATAAAGTACAATCCAATATATCGCTAGAAATAGTACATCAGTCAATTCTTTAATTAAGGTAATTAGGTACCGTATTTGTATTAATTGTATCAATTACCGATAAAAGAATATCACTGTATAATCAAATTAAACTATAATGACAATTAATTATACAAACTTTATTTTAAAAATAAAAGTATCAGCCAAATTTGTTAAATTATATTAGTTTTTTAAATATTTAAAATTATTAGTTTTATACCACAATAAATATTTTCATAACCATTATCTTTAAAAAAATAGATACATGAAATCAGTGTTATAGATTCCTACTAGACATCATCAAATGAATGTACAAGTTCAAAGTGTTATTTTGAATGAAGAAACAAATCATATAAGTTAGTAATAATTAAAATCGCATACGTATTAACAAGGATAACATTTTGATCACTAGGGTAATGCGTTCTTTTCTGTGTTAAATATTGTAAGCTAGATTATAGTATATAATAATACTTATTACAAATAAAAATAATATTGGTCGTAAAGTTATGAAATAATATTTAATATAATATGTATAATTATTATAAAAAGCGCCTTTTTTCATAATAAAGTATAAGACAAATAAGAAAATAAACGGATTGATTCATGTATTGAATCAACCCATCTGTTTCACATCAAATACTAAACGAGAGATTTCGTACCCTACCGTAAAACTTTTTTGCTTTGACCACAGAACAACTACAAGCTAATGAAATCAATTGAAATTGTTGAGCGTAGATCAATTCATAGCAGCAATCATTTCATAATAATTAACAGACGGCATGCAGAAAGCCTGATTTGGGAGGAAGAGGCTTTTGACCGATTTTGAACTTTCGTCAAAAATTATATTTCTCTTCTGGGAGGGACGTGTTAATCGTATTTGCTGGCCTCGTTTTGAGTTGCAAGAGAAAATGAAATGAGACGGGGTGTGGCGAAACAGTGTTTAATCCCTGTAAAATGGACAAGTAAATCTAGGGGAAGCGCCCGAAGCGTGAGTATTCTGTTTGTGGTAAAGCCATCAGTTTCAAACACATACAGTATAGTATCGACATGCGAGAAATAGCTCGCTGGCAGTGTATGGCTAACGATCGCATATTTGCTTTCAAGTAAATACTTCGAGTATAAGCAATCTTTTAAGAAGGAATATACGAGGCTCTAGTATGAGGATTCAACGAGTCGATTGCTACTGATTGCTGCCATATAATATATACGTATATATATATAATATATTCTATCAATAATAATAAATCGATGGTTGTGTTCGTGTTGTGTCAAGTTTCTGAATAATATTGTTTCCCGATATGATTTGCATATATATATATTTTTTTTTTTTAAATTCCTCTCTCGTAGGGAAATATTCACATCGGTACGATATATAAAAAGGTAAATTATTTAATCTAATTAACTCTGATTAATCAAGTTAAGCATATGATGATCTTCGATTCGAAGAAATGTCCCGTTTTTACATAAAAGGACTGATATATAAAAAATATTTCACAAACTCAAAAGATTAAAAACTTTTGATGTATTATGTAAGTAACATACATAAGCCATTCACAAATCGTACAAAAGAATTAAAAGATGGCTAATTAATTGCAGGGCCGTATCAACCAAGGGCCGGGTCGATTTTCGCCTCATTATCATAAATATTGACACTTCTTGGCAAACGAAGTTAGACCTTGCAGTCAAAGTAATGATTGATTGTAAGTATATACAGTATCAAAATACAACAATTATATTTACAATCCTTAACAGGTGCCTTTCTTAACAAGGGCCGTACCACGTTTGAACTCGTTACTGTGGGACTTTCCAAAAGGTTTGTGTCTGTTGGGGTTATTGGTTCAAAACAGGTTCAAATCTTTTTCCAGTTTTATCCATTCTTGGAATACTATAGCTGTGCTAATTCAGGTATTAACGAGACTCCATAGTTCGTTTAGCATAATAAATATCACAACAATATATTTTTAATGTATAATTTGACTTCTCCAAGTTTTCGCGCTTTTTTTCACATGGTTAAATAATTGTTTTGTGTGAATATACATTTACTATGCATATTATAATATACTATAATTTGAACTTTTATGTTTTGTAAGGTAAATGTAAAAATTATTGAATAAAAGATGTAATAATTAATGTCAAAATTAATACTTTAGTTGATTATCACAAATAAAAATGACTGCGTTGTAAAAACTAACCCATCGAAAACAAAATGTCATCGAGGCCATGTAAAAAGTAATTTCATCGAAACATTAAAGGTTTTTTTAATATTTAATCTATAAAAATAACATAATCAAAATATAAGTTCAAAAATGTTAAAACTTGTGCATTACATTAATGAAACAATTATTAGAAAGGCATAACTAAAATTTAAACTTGGTGTACGTAAACAAATGTTTTATATAGAATCCACACACAACATTTTCAAGGACTGAAACCTAAAATGTGCACACACATACCAAAGATAAGACAAACAAATCAAACTCGTATCACCATTTTTAATTATTTGAATTAGTAATCATATTTAATGAAAAGAAAATTTCAGTGCGAGTATTTACCATCATTATTTCTTTACATTAAGAACACCTATAGGACTATATACTGTGATGTATTTTGTACCAACTTCTCTCTTTCATAGCTCCTCTTCAGATTAAGGTTTACTGCCGGTTTAATCTTCCGCTTTTGTCCATAAACACAATTGCCACAATTCCAACTATTCATGTCGGAATCTCAATTTACTTTGAGAAAATCACAACGCCGTTAATGTAAAACAGATCAGAATCTCGTATGGGAAAATACAACGCCATGGCTATCATATCTGATCCACGTTCCTTTTCTCTCGTTTAATAGGCTGATGTAATAGAAAGAATTCAACCGATAATTTGTGCTCATGAATGCCACAAATTGGATAATAAACATTTTAAGTAGAGAAACCAGCGCGTATATAATTATGAATTTTAATTATCGATCTTTTTATTTCTAAATACTTAATGTCCCTTCTTCTTATTTGACAGCTGTTTATTCCATGTTTAATACAATATTATACATTCTAGGGCAGCAAGCACTATAATACAAAAATTACAGTTAAAAAAAATCACATCTTAGTTGTATTTGTAACATTTTTAGATGATAGCATTTGAAATTGAATCGGAACGAAGTGCAGCCTCTACACAGACCAATCAGTTGCCATCACAAGATTCACCGATTAGCAGGATCGATCTAGCGACTAAAACTGGGGCACAGAGTAACTCGACCAGCTTGGGCCAACTACCGCTAGGATGGTCTACGCTTGAAGAGTCAGTCAACCAACGGCTGAAGCAAATTTCCAATATGATTGATCAGTGGGAAGACTTGGAAGCCATGTGCACCGATCTGCTCGGTTTCATTGTTGATGGACGCCGCAGTTTAGAGGAAGTGGATCGTAGTAGGGCGATATTGGTGAGTTCATGTGTTATGTATTTGCGCTAAACTAACGTGTTTGCCGTCGTGCTATTGGATAATAGTGTATACTAACTAAATATTTTGATAATCGTTTCAATTATAGTATTTATCCTCTAATATTTTCTTTTTTTTGTAAAATAGTTGCATACTAATTTCATTGTTTACTATTTGCAATGTATTCGAGAATGTATGATCCCTTTATAATTGAATCTTTATTACAGTATTAAATTAATATTAACTTCGAATATTTAAACTGCAAGTAAGTTGCCGTAAATTTGCACGTGTTTTGTAGCTTAACATTGTAACTGAAATGGACTTTAACGTATTAAATATCATTATGCTTTTTTTCTTTTAGAAATTTGTGTAACTTTTCTAATTTGGACATTATTTCTTATTGTGCTTTGTATATATCTTGTATTGAATGATTTCAGCACTTGATCACGGTGTCCTTCTTTGTCCGTATATGCAAAACATATTTTAAATATAATTTTAACCGAAAGTAGTAATAAACCATTGTATTATCAATACAATATAAATTATAAATTTTGGTTATGTTGATATTTGTATAGAATTAATAAAAAAAGCACTAAAATGACAACATTAAACAGACATGCCGCCCACAATTCTCACACATATGCTCGTACCTAGTTTTGATATAGTATGTTATACTCTGAGCATCTTTGAGTGTTTCAGAGTTAGTATAATTAAGTAATAACATATATTTTCTGATTTTAAATTAAATTGCTGAACCGCATGGTATTATTCGTATATACGGAAATAAGCATTATCAATAATATATTTAATGTAGGCCTTTATAATGTATATATATATATATGTACTTTTAAGTACAAACATGCCCTAAATTTATATTTCTATCTTAATGTCTCCAATCATAATTTTAATTAATTTTCGGCACATTTTTTGTCATACTATATCTATTTATAAAGATTATAATTGTTATAAAATATGTTTCAAGTACATACTTGTAGGATTAAATAGATTAAATGAGATATACGTTTTGCAGTTAATGGTATACTTTCAGATATAAATTCCCAGCATGCAGTAATACTTGTATTTTTCTAGCTTTGCTATAATATATTAATGTATTATGATAACCGAGGAAAGGTTATTAGCTTCTTATGGAATTATTTAATTTATATAGCGAACTACGAGTAAATTAACTACACATTAAGTATGAAAATTCTATAAAAATACAGCATTAAACATATTACTGAGTTTATACAAGATACAATAAAAGTTAAATATGGAAGCTTAACATCTGTGTATTATGCCGTATATCATTTACTATCTGACTCTGTATCTCTATTTCGTCTTATTGATCTATACAAGTACTGCTTGTCTTACATACTGTGGGAAATATAGCCGGTGATATTAATGCATCACACCTGAACTATTCATTATTATTTTAACGTTAACATGACTATGGGAAATCCCGCGATAATATAAAAAGCTACCAGAGCGTATAGTTATACCTCTTTTTCTTTTATTAAATAATGCTGCTCAAGGGAAGCCTATATGTTTTATAAACAAATGCAATAGCTTGTTACATAGAATTTATCCTAGATTTACGTGAAGAGTTCTTGTACATAAATATTAAGGAAAAGTGTAGTTATGAATGATGTTGAACTATTTAATGCATAGAGTGAAATGCGCCGTGAAGTTCTGGAGACTCGGCTGGAGTCTCTGTCGTGTTTGGAATCCGGAATCGACCGTCTCAGTAGAGAGTGTTCCTTGGCTGGCCTCAGCAGACCTGAAGAGATGATGACTGATGCAGCCCGGTGTAGGGAGCAGTGGAAAGCTTACTGTCTTGAACTGGGCTTCCTAGAGGACGACAATCACGTCCAGGTACGCACTTTAGGCATCTGTGTGTTTAGTTTTATATTATGCTGCTAGTTAAAGTGACTTTATTAAATTATAGCCTACATATAGCTTTTTTTATAAATGTTAAATACAGCTGTCTATGTCCAAGCAAACCGTTGATGATAATTGAAATGATAGGATTTCCATTACTTATTTTCGATCGTATGTTCATATGCATTATTATGACTATGCAAATATGAGAGTTAAACTAATCGTTTAGAAATTAATTATTAGTTCTTAACAATTAAATATAGCTTTTGCTCTCATCATGCTTAATTTCGTGTCTAATTTGGTTAATACATATAGGTATTGTTATTGTTACTAATTAAAACGTATTCATAACGAATAATTTACGTGACCTTTACATAAAATAGTATTAATTAAATTTACTATATAACTATTTTTATTTAGACCGTTTTTAGTAATACGAAATTAAAGTTCTGTTAATTTGTTAAATCAGTACACTTATAACTTCAGTTAATTTCTGGTCATAAATAATAAATAATTAAAATTTTAAAACCATGTTCCAAATGTCCTTTTTTAACACTCGTTAACAAATCTTTACTTTGGTATTTTTTCTTAAAGAAAGACCTCCAGGTGCTTCAGAAGTGGCTCAATGTAGTAGATACATCCCTACACAGCGAGCACGCCTCCATACAAGTTGAAAAAAATCATCTTAATGTAAGTGTTTTTTTAGCAATAAAATTATTATTGTTTAAGAGTGATATATTTTATTCTGAAATGCATAGTATTTAGGATTCTTGACAGTGTAACGATTATAAATGTTTGATGTGGGTATCTACTATTTAAACAGTTTAAGTAGTACACCAAAAGTTTAGAGTAAAATAAATGTTAAATATATTAAATTATAAATTTAAAGGTAAGCTCGATACATTTTCAACATTTTATTACGATTGTCTAGTGTTTTCGAAGTTCTATAATTAACTAAATGTATTTTTAATATAATATCTTTTTAATAAATATGCCATCACTTTATTTTGTTTATTTGCGTTTATATATTTACGCATATAAAATAAAGGTTAAAAAATGTTTAATGAAATTTAAAAAATAATATTTTAAAAATAAAAGCATTTTTACAATTTAATAACCATCTTTATACACAGATACATATTTAAGGACAATTTTTAATTGTTAACTAACTAAATTAAATTGGTTGTTCTGTTTAATTTTTTTGGTGTTAAATAACGAGATATCTCAAATTAATCACGTTAAAATTGCTATGTATAACATAATTATTTTGATACGTAGGCCTACATTTTTTCAACATTTCAAAGGTGATTAGCGCTCAAAATTAAAATAGCACAAACATTTAATATTTCAGTATTTTAAATTTAATATAAGAAAGATAATTAATTGCTACGTATGTTTAGGTAATTTTCTTGTATTATTTGAATTTAGCTAATATATGTAATTATTGAAAATGTTGTAAAAGGATGAGATAGGCTCTCTCTATACCTAAGATGTTTTTTTTTAAATTGCAAAACTTTCTGTTTTAATATGGTTTTTAATTTAATATGGTTTGAGAAAATGGTGGTTCTGTTGCAGCATAATAGTAATGTCCTTAACCAAATTCTTTTGTTAATAAACATATTTTAAAACCCAACAACACAATCAATAATTATGATATTGGCTACAGAAAGGATTTATAATGATTTAACACTTTGATATACTTTGATGCAATTGATGGAATTCATTCAATTATCTTTCTAGACTTTGAAGCATTTAATTAATATATCAATTTGTTGTAACTCACTGTATATGTTGTTTCTGAAGTAATTTTAAAAATAATATTCTTTTCATAAATTGATTATGGTATATCATTAAAAAAAATTGTGATCGTTTTTGAGATTTTACTAATTTTGGTAATATCTTTTTGAGTATGTATATGAATAGCCTTTTCAAAATTTGAATAAGTTAATTATATACTATACATATTAAATATTTATCATTGAAAATTTACAGAAAGAAACCTCTTGTTCCACATATAGCAGTAGGGCTATGTTGACATAGCTTTATGCAAACTCATTATAAAATAAACAATTAAAACTCCAAGTTCCACTATGGAATTGGCTTGAAACATTTAAAATTGGATGACAGATTCTCTGTTTATGCCATCCCAATATTGCGCTGTTTTAAATATGTGACATTTTTGGGAACGATGTTTCCACTTCGTTGAAAAGTTGATCGTGAAAAACGTTTAAGTCTAACTTTTAAAAAGCAATTTCATTAATTTAATAAATAACTTTAAAATTAGTAAAATAATACATGATTATTTTTACATTGAGTTAGACATTGTCAATTTATGAAATTTAAATGGATTAAATAATATTAATCATAATCATATTAAATTAAAGGCCGAACCGTACTACACAACAGTATATCGAAAATATGAAACTTGCAGAATTTAAGGACTTTTTCCACTAACTTTGTTGTGGATTCCCTAATCGTTATACATGGGATGTTGTAATGGGATGTGCAGGGAGCAGGTGTGAAATAGAAACACACCTTCTATTGTTCTCGTCGACATATTAACGTATATTTTCTAAATTCCTGGATAATTTACTAAGAAGATATGGGACAAATTAGTTGGACAATTTAATAAAGTTAATTTAAATAATTTTTTATATGCATAGAGATTGCAAGACTTCTTTTGCTATACACAATTGTCTTTATACATTTCAGAACTTTGTTTATGAACTCGCTGGATATAAACCAGCACTAGTGCGATTAACAAATTATGACAAACTGGTGAAATCGTTATCTGAAAATGAACCTATTTCAAAAATAAGTAAGTATGGCATCCTGATGACGTGATCAAATATTAAAAATATAATTAATACAAAATATTACACATTTTAAATTTTTATATCAGTTATAAGTAATATCATTTATACTCATACTGATGTATGTTGCATTCTGTATTTCTTGAAGTCGAAAGGGTTGTGTGGAAAATCGGTTAATCATCAGAACTAAAATTAGTTTTTGTCCAATTTAATTTCCGAAGTTTATGCATTTTAATAACAAAAAACATATCATGTAACTTATTGTACTCATTTCTATAGTTCACTGTAAATATTGATATTTTGCGTTTAAAAGGTTTGATTAATTAAATTAATTAAGGTACTGAATAGTTCTTATTTTGTCGATTTTTAAATTCCCGACTGTTGCTCTCCTCAGTTTTACATTTTAATTTTATAATTATGTTGAGTTTTTACGTATAGGCCTACATGTGATGAGTGGGCTGCTAGGGAATATCATTATTTAATTAATTCGATTGTATAATTACCCTTAGTGGACAAAATAACTTATTGATCAAATATTTACATATAGCCTATGTTACTATCTAATAAAAACTACATATTTAACCCTAATATTATGAGTTAAGCTGTATAATATAATAATAATAAATATTTATGAAAATATGAGTGTTTTGACTATATTTGGACTATTGTTTACTATTTGAAAACCACTATGCCTCCTAATTGATTTCCAAAAAATGACAAAAAACTATATAGGTAACCTGAGAAGCTTTTGATTCACTTGTTTTTCACATGTTTATTTTTAGTTTTAAAACATATCAGTCAGTGAAGTGTTGTTAGTATAATACCTTAAATTATTTATATGTTATTTACTCAATATATCTCTTTTACTTTTATATGTTTAAAATGCATATTTGATCGTATTTGTTTGTATTGAAATCATTCGCCAGACAGGCAGAAAACAGAGCGGAAACATCGAACCTCTAAAATCGGTATGAATAATGAGGAACATATCGTTGCTCGTACATAGGCATCAGCATGAAGTTAGCAACACGAGCATACTCACTAATCGAAAGAGGCAAAACTGCTCATTACAAAATTCACTAGCGGATCATCGGGTAATACCTAATTTGCTATATCTTGTACTGGTAGGGAATAAATATAGGAAAGGATGGATGGATGGTATCATCTTTCTTCTCCGTCGCTCAAATATTTGGATTGGCTTGATCATGAGAATCATGATTCTGTTCCTCTGGCTAGAAAGGTAGAAGACTCTTTCTCTCTCATTCTCTCTTTAGTGCCTGTCATTGCTCCAGTTGAATGTAAGTGGAGAGAGAGAAGCTTGGATGAGTTTCCAGGTTCAATATACTCTCTTGCTATCCTCTTTTTCTCCATTCTTTCTGCACTCTCCTCCTCTCCCGATTTTCTCAGTTTGCAAGCTCGCAGTTATCGACCTTGTTCTTTTCTTCCCGTAAGTGCTGAAACAGACAGCAAGTTTCTATTTCTTCCAAGCTGTCCGGGTGTCTTGCGGGAATTTGTGCCTATTAACATCCCTTCAAGAAACCTTGGCATTCATTACAAAGGAGTCATCGGAAAAGTCATAACCGCCACCACAACAATCAACCGGATTGTACCCCCGGAAATATATTATTTTTAAAGCGGCTCGTGCACATAATATAATCGGCAGAGGATAAAAAAGATAACAATGGCACGCGTGATCGAAACACGCTACCTTTTCAGCGGGCCATTATAGTAGTCATGAATTACCTTAACCCAGTGTCTCGATTATTCTCTAATCTTCGCCAAGTGGTAACCGATTTTGTTGAGTCCGATGAAGAAGAAGCTGGAGCAGCGGTATCATGCACCAGTGAACCTCCGCCACGACTTACCGAGCGCTTGCCTCGACAGGTCAGCACGGCGAGAACTACGAGTCAAACCCCCCCGTGCATTTCGTCTGAGGAGCGGCCTTCAAAGCGACCGGAAGTGGACAATAGCCATGAGGCTGCCTGGGAAAAGCCCAGTATATCAACAACCCCTTCGCCAGTTCCATCGAGTGTATCGCATTCGTCCTATGTGTCCTCTGTACGCGATTCAACCGGTGAAACTGAAGACCCACGCGACTCAGTTAACGAGGATAACTGCAGCGAAGGCACCCTATCATCGCATGATAACTTTAATTCCGCAATTAAATTCAATTCACCCAGTAAAGAGGCTAATGACTTAAAGTCCAACAGATTGCAGCACAATAGGTCTGATCAGTTTGTTGAAGAAAATGATAATTTTAAGAATGAAGTGGTTGGAGAGGCATGGAATTCCAGTGAAGCAATTAACAACCGCAATGATGATAATCAGAGTCATTCATCGTCAGAAAACCATAGTGAATATAGCAGATCGTCGGCTGGTTCCGTTGTCCAGCAGGGTACAAGTAAGTTTTCAGTATGTTGTTTAAGGTTGTTTGTTTAAATCTTGGTATACCTTTATTTTTTAATAATTTAATAATTTTTTTATATTACAGTTGCTAATTTAAATAGTAAGAAACGGGTATTTAAACAAGTAAATTTTTGACAATATTGTTATTAATTTTGGCAATTTTCCGAAATACAATTACATTAAAATAGATCAGAAAAACATATAGATATAGTCATATTTAATTTATAGTTTTCTACTAAACTAAATGCAATAATTAAAAAACTTACCGAATAACTATTGTTTCCATTACATAAGGTGGTGTTCTGCTAAACGTTTAATTTAATTAAAATTCGGTTATTATATCCTGTTGAAAAAATATTAACTGATTCCATTAATTCTTTATAGTTGATACATGTTTAATAATAGAAACAAATGATCTAATAAATTCAAAGCGCACTCTCTGTTTGTTAATATTGTTATTCATCTTAATTATATTTTTGAAAGTTTCTTTTATTGATGAGCACAACACCTACTAGAATGATGTTAAATTTTTGAATAACAATTAGAATTGTAATGAAATAAATTAAATGTTTATTATTACTATTTGTAAAGAGTATCCAACATTTTTTAATTTACATATAGCAGTTGTAAACCTATATATGTAAGTTGGAATTAAACTGTACACCTACTTAAGATAAAAGATACTTATTTATAAAAAATAAATTATATTTTAAATATGAACGAGTGTCAAAATCACTATTTTTCTTATACCTGTAATTGTTATTAAATTAATAATTGGGTGTCATATATAGTTAATCTAATGAAAAAAGGTATATTATTTATTGAAACATTAAAAAATTCTTAAAAGACTAATCAAGGCAAACAGTTCTCAAACAGTTCCCAATATATATAATTTTTCTGGGAGTATAGTGAGGGAATCTGTTGCCGATTTTGCTATGATTGGTGTTTTATCATTTTTATTATTATTCATAATCAAGTCTCAATAAAGTAATTTTGCCTTTTCTGGTCTACACGTGCTTACAAATATGGTACGTTATTTATTTATTTTATTTGAAATGGAAATTGTATGTTTATTAGTCTGATAACCATATACGTATCAAATATCTTGTTTTATGTTATATATGTTATTACAATAGAGACGAGGCAAGTATTAACAATAATTAAATAAAATAATATTTGAAATAATTAAAATATAGCAGAAAATATAATAAAAATTATAATAAGAACGAAGGCAATGACTTTGATATGATATAATACATTGTTAATATACACTTTTTAAATACAGCACATTCAACAGAATATTTATTCAAGCATATACTAATAAAATACTTATTTTTCTAAGTGTCTTCAAAATAATGTATATATTATGAAGAGAAAGAAAAAATTTGATTTTCATTAGATAAAAAATTTGGATAAATAATGAAATAGTTTAACAGCAAATTATAAAAATGACATAAAAAGACGACTTGGGAATATATAAAATTACTAGACATTTTAAAATGTTTGAATTATTTATATAATTGCATTAGTGGTATTTATTATATAGTTTAATCTTGTCAAAACTAATAAGCCTAATGGCAATTGTAAATAGTAAGATAAGAAATGAACAGAAAATAATGATAAATATTTAAAATTGTATAAAAAGTAAACATTATGCTTTTTGATATTTTCTTATAAAAAATTGTAGCCAACCAGATATTTTGTGAGTCACATTTATGATAACGGTCGGTTATGTAAATAAGTTGAACATAAGATTGCTTTTAAATATTAATATGTTTATTCTACGTTATTTATAAAAGTTATATTTTATTTATAGTATACGCCAAATGTATACAAAAACTTCTAATCCACTTTAAATGATCAGTACACCAGACAAAAAGAAAAGTGATAAATCAGAAATAATAAAATATAAATAAAAAGAAAGGTTAACTATATAACAAAGAAAACCGACAAAAATATACACAAAAGGCACAATAGAGGAAATTCTATAATTGAAAAAACAAGTGTATAACTTCCTAGAAAAACTAAATAAAGCCAGCCAAAAAGAGACCAATATACCTAAAGTGAAAGAATAATGATTGATTCCACCAAGTTATACTTGTACTTACATTGTATAACACAGGCCTAGGAAATGAGAGGATTTTAAGGTCTGCATGTAGTGGCTTACGGACTAAAAGTAGAAGCAGACTTAGTTACAATGCTACATAAATTATGTAACACAACAGACACGTAATAATTGAATAACCTTCAATTAAAATGAAAGAAATATAAGTTTTAGTTTTATCAAAATAAAGATTAAGAGAGGTAAACATAATATTCAGTTCTATTTTTTCAAAGGATATATTATATGTGTTTGTGTAGGTGTGTATGTATGTGTAAATATAAATATAAAATAATATAGTTTGTAGTTATCTGGTTAATAGCCAAACAAATAAACAAACTCCACAAGGATTAAATGTAATAAAAAATTAATGATGTTATTTGATTATACAGCGTTTATATAATCTCACAATCAATGAACATATTGATTAAAATCTCATTTTAATAGTAGGCTACTCATAGAATACTATATTGTCATTAAATTTCCAATACAAGTGACAAGTCCCCGTATAGTAAATAGTATAATTAATCATTGACATTTGTAGATAACAGAAGAAGGAAGGTGTTAGTA
The DNA here is from genome assembly GCA_034780555.1 of Coelogynopora nodosa. Lineage (NCBI taxonomy): Eukaryota > Metazoa > Platyhelminthes > Proseriata > Coelogynoporidae > Coelogynopora > Coelogynopora nodosa. The sequence goes on along the minus strand of JAUZND010024685.1, from coordinate 10,466 downwards.
TTCACATTCTTCTTAGTATGTGGCAGCTAGTTGTTCTCCTGAATCCATGACCGCGTGAATTCCAAAACATTTTCTAAATGTAATGAAGTGATTTTGTGGTCTTTTTAAGAGTAGGTAGTTTTTGTGACAACATAGCTCAGGATAGAATCTAGTCAATCAGATAAGGATATACTATAGTTATGTCTCCTTTGATCGATAGTAAACATAATATGTATCTAGTATTATGAATGGATAACCTGCTTTTTACAAAGAAACAAAGTACTATAATCTTTGTCAATCATAAGAAAATGAATATCGACGATAACGAATTGAAGTTTTGTTATTAAAGGGATGTTCTTGCATTTAAATTAAGAATTGTAAATATTTTAACATTTTCGTAAATTAAGAAAACGTACTATAAGGATTATTCATTTTTTTGTGTATTACATTTTATAATGTTGTTTCTATGTAATTGAGAACTTTGAAAAAGTTATCTACTGATCTATATATATATATATAAATCCTTATTTGAAAATATTTGATATATTTAGTTAATAACTGAGATTTGTCTGGGCATATTTGACACTTTATGTCCGCTATATATTACGCTTTGTTTCTTATAATAATCAGCCATTCCTTTTATACAGGATGTGGAAATTCTTCATATTTCCAGTGATTACTTGAAGGATGAATTATTATAAAGTATTCAGGGAATTGTTTTAAAACACGAACATTGTAAAAGATTCTCTGTTAGAACAGACGCATTATTATCGGCGTAAGCTGTCTGTTGAGACAAAATATTGCAGAAGTTCTCATTAAAGAATGAATCAATATATTTCCCAGCTGTAGGTTTTTTGTTTTAAATGTTATCTATAACTTCTCTTTTATATCTATTTAATTATGATTTTATAATATAATATGCTATAAGTAACACGTTAAACATAACATAATTTTTTAAATACCAAATGCAATTTATAACATATCCGTCTAAAACGTTTGATTTGTTTAACATTTACATTATGGCAAACATATCATATACATATGTCGCTATATATCGCTTGTGCCATATTACTGTATAGTTTACAATAAATTTTAATATTAACTTTAATTCAAATTATTAAAATTTAATATTAAATAACTTGCATTATTGCAATCGTTTAATGTTATGATTTTATGTCAATAAAATATTCGCATAAAATATATAAATATTTATGTAACATATTAAAAAAAATATTAAAAACTTTTTTCTTCTTAATGACACCAAATTTTTAATAAAATATTTGTGAATTACAAATCGTGAATACGTTAATTACGTATAAAGTTTGTCAATAATGATTTGTCCCAAAAAAGTTTTCGTGAATTTCGACTTTGATAAAATGACTGGTTATCATATAAAAGTTTTATAGCGTTCGTTCAATATTATTTGTGATACATTGTTACAATTCCAGTAAAACCTTGACCTTGACTTTGACCTTCTACCTATGCCAGTCTATGACGTCAACAAGCGGTGGAACGACACATCAGACCGACTCCACACGCGGATAGACCAGCTCAACAACGGCGGCGACGTTAGTAGCCCCCCTGCTGGTGTCGGCGGTGCTCGTGATGCCGACGAGACGGGTGGCCGGGGGAAGGGGAAGCAATCAAGTCCCTCGCTGGTGATTCTCCACCACGAGCTGGACAGTTGGCTGTCTCGGGTAGAGATAGAAATTCAGGGTCTGCAAGCCCATGGTAACAGGACAATGAAGGATTGTCAACATAAGTTGCAGGTGGGGTTATGTACTTTGAGCCTGTTGGTTTAACGAGTTGAATTAAAATGATAAAATAATTAATTGTGCTTCTTGTTACTTGGCTTTTTTAATGCACTAGAATTTCACAATTTCAATTCACACTTTCTAAGTTTTTTAGGGTAAATTGACATATTATATTTCTTTGACATGCTTTTAAACAGATCTACAGTATTACACTTCAGCATATTCTTTATTGTTGGTGAACTCTTTTTGCCGACGTTGAAAATAGTCTTTCATATTGCGGGTTGACCTGAGGTTCTTAAAGTCCCATGTTTTCTTCGATTTATCATTGACATCTTCTAAGCTGCTTGTAATGACGGGTTTTCTTAACATCCTCATGGTTGCCATCCACGTATCATAGATGTCTGAAATGCTTGTGAATGTAAGTATTGTATAAGTTTATCAAATGCGTGTTGAGGTGAAGAGTGAGTGACTTTTTACATTTTGTTTGACATCTCATTAAGATGACAACATAAATTATTTTGAAAATAATTTGATTTACCAATTACAATAATATGTAATATTAGTAAAAATGAGACTTTATTTTATTACTAAAAGTATTGTTAATTTTATTTAATTTCATTATATAATGGAAATATCTCCGTTGGTTTTCGAACTAATTAAGAAAATATTTAAATGTTGTCAATGAGATTTACTGTCAAAATTTATGAAGCTTGAGTCACAGGTTGATTAAAGTATCTCAGACTATCTTGATTTCTTTTTTTTAATTAAGAAAGTTTGTTTATATTGTACTAATTTTTACAGTTTTGAAGTTACAGAAGTATGTTTAACTATTACTATAATATTCGAATTCATTTAAGAAGTAATCCAATTTTTTAATTTAAATTCCTGTTTTCATTAATAACTTCAGGTAATGTTTAGTATTATCAAAATAAACAATTACAAAAAATACATAAATATTTTATATTTTATATTTAACGTTTTAAACCATTCATTTTGAAGTCCAATGTTTTCAATAAACCAATGGTGTTATAGCTAAGTTGCATGAAAGTGTTTATACAATTAGTAAGCCACGTTTTTTCAGTTTTGATAAGTTTACAATTGCCAAACAAAAATTTCAAAAAAACATTTTTCAAGAAAAACATTTATTAATAGCCTAATTTGAATATTTATCTGACTAACTTTTATTGATTGAATATAAAGTAAATATAAAATCAAAATATTTAAATTCTAGGCAGTGCTGTTTGTAAATGATTTTGTAGGATTGTTTATTTTGTAGTCAATAGGTTATAGCTATATTGGTTATAGGTTATATTTATCAGGAGATAATTGCGCACTGGTTGAATTCTGGAGTTGGCAGACATTTATCGGTGTCATTATAATTTAATTCATTTCAGCAACATTTATCCCCACTTTCAGGGCATTTGACGTGTTTGTCAATGTGTAATAATTATATATTTTGTTTTATCTACATATAAAAGGCTAAGAATGATAAACGAATGATTGTATTCACAGTAAAAAGTAATGTTTTAATCTTATAGGATTCAACATTACATTTTTTTAATCGAACTCTTCTTTAGTGTATTTATAATTAATCATTTGTAATGAATTTTTGATTGTGTAAATAGTTCCACTATTATGTTTTAATCTGTTCCGTTTTAAGCGAACTCAACGGTATGGTTCCCGATTAACAATAATTTTGTTCAGATCAATAATTATCCGTAATAGGAAAAGGTCAGCAAAGTTAAGCGATGTCAAGAGTAAATATTCTAATATGATTAGCAAATGTGATTGCTAAATGTGACGTAAAAATGTGACGAGTAAATGTTACGTGCAAATGTGATGAGAAAATGTGTCGTGCAAATGTGATGAGCAAAATGTGCACACTATTAAATCATCATTTGACGCGATTTGACCCAAAAATCATATATTCTCTTTTCTCAAAATTATGTAATGTAATGTACATCTGACATAGGTCAGATAAGTCAAATAAGACAAAATTACGGGCAAAAGTGGTTTGTGGAATTGTTCCAACCAAACCAAACCAAATTGTGAAATCGATTTCAACAAGTGGCGGTTTCAACGAGTTGATCATTAGAAATTATAAGGAAGGGGTGGATAGTGTAAATGATGGATTAGATGAAAGATGTGCTTCCGTCAAGTGAACTTAATTGAAGTCAAGCGCGCATGGAATTGAACTATGCATTCATCGACAAATGAGCTGGTTTAAAAAATGATGATTTTAGGAACTGAAATGAAACCAAACCGAATTGTGAAATTACTTTTTTATACGTTTCTAGTCTTCATTTTGGTCTAAATTCAATCATTGATCGGCCCTCTGCACTACTTCACTTCGTGACTAATTTCAATTGAACAAATTATGTGTGATTATTTTAGTTCAGCCAATTTTAACTTTGAAAAGGAAAATACAAAACCTGTTGAAAAATTCTCGTTTTTAATTATTTCATTTTATTTAAATTTTCCCTATATTAAGATATTTTATTCGTTTCTAGCTCGCAGGCTTCTTTTATATTTCAATTTAATTACTTGGTATCTATCTTTTTCGTATAATTCGTTTAATATCTTTACTTGGTAAATATATTTATTGACTGATTTATGAATTTACGAAAATTACCAAATAAACTAAAACATATCATGTTGGTATTATTATAATCCATAATTTTTAATTCTGATAGATAAATAGCAAGCCTGTATGATGTGAAATTATGAATATGCAAATGTCTTTCTTAATCTATTTCGACATTTTTTGTTGAGAATTTAATGTTTAAGTTTGTTGTTTTTGATATAATATGAGACTTCTGATCCCGATCTATAAGCTTAAAGAATACATTTTTTAAAGCATTAAAAATGAAAAATGAACAGACTAATTCTTGCTTTAAAATACCCAATATGAATTATGCTGCAGTCAGTTAGAGAGACCATTGAATGTGATTTTTGTGTCCAGTTTAAAATAAATTTTATCATCTTAAATCGATTCAATTTTTTTTTAATTGTAATTATTTATTTTGTCTAACATTACGAGTATATCATATATCATATACCATAGATATATAGTTATCGAATATAAATAAAATCGCGATCACAATCAAATAACATTTAGTACAAAATAAAATACAGAATTCTGTTTATTTCTTTGCATTTTAAAGCACATAAAATATGAAACGCACCATGCTGGTGTTAACCAAGTTTTCTACTTTTCGATTAAAATTTTTAATTGAATGTGTGACTGTTGGAGAGGGAGACTGGAGGAAAGAGAGGCAGATCGAAAGAGGGAGTGAGAGAAGCCGTTTGCCTCTATATAATAGAGTTACATTTAGTATATCATAAATTAATGTTATTAGAAATTCTTTTATAAATCAAATTGCCAAGTTCCGTTTGTATCATATTTTATTTCCTGCTTTAGAGCAAAATATCAATCGATACAATTATAAACAATTATTCACAAGAACCAGAAATCTGGGAGCCAAAGTCTATTGTTATAGTAACTTCATGTAGTCCATGCATTATATATTATACTTATATTATATCTCTTTTATTTTTCATAATTTGGTATTTTGATTGATGGTCTTCATTTTAATTTAGTTTCGATGATTAGTTTTCCTATTTGGCATCTATATTTCTATGCCATAAAATAAGTCAAATTAAAACAAATATCAGTAAGAATAAAGTATTACTGTAAAAGTTTGTTAGTGATGTATAGTAAAGTAGTTACTAAATTATAAAAATTTTATGTCATATTTTTATTGATTATTTTCCTATCAATTAGATTATATAATTTGTTCAATTTTGAATAATATATTCATATAATTAAATTGAACATATTATAATAGTTTTGATTATATACAAATATATATAATTATAAAGTTTGCAACATTATTTAGTGACATATTTCACATGTATTTGTGCATCATTTGTTTTCATTTGGTTTATGACTACATAGCTTGTTTTTGAATATTAAATTAAAAAATATTGTGATATGTTTCAACTTAGAAATATAATTTCCTAAAATTATATTTATCACTTTCCATTTTATACTTTTCAATTTAAGAACATTTTTTACATTTATAATTTACCTTTTAAAATTATACTACTTGTTCATGATTGGACGTCGTTTTACCTATAAGTCTATAAGACTTATTTATATAGCTGAAACATCCAAACAAATGTAGAAAGGGTAATTTAATAATTATATTTTGAATTTAACATCCATCTATATTTAATGTTGTACAAACAGTCTTGTTTATTCCATTTATTTTATTGTTTTTGCTAACTTAACTTTGCCTCATAAAAATACTTATTGATAGTTATTTATAAAGTAAAGTATAAAAGTATTGAATAGTATAGTAATGAAAGATTTACTCCATTTGTTGGATGTGTACCTAATGTTTGATATTTTGTAATAAGCTTCTTATTACAATGGGCTAATCTATGAAACAATGTGTGAAATATTTCCAAATATCTCTTTTTAGGGAGTATTCTTTTATCTGTAGAAGGTAACTGATTTATTTTCTTATTTTGTAATTATTATTAGTGAATTATTTGTCAAAAATTAATGGCATACTTGTGAACTAGAACTAAATTATATTTGCCACAAAACTGAAAACATTGTTCATTTGTTTCACTCATTTTTGAACTCCGAAAAGCTTTACATATTCATATATGTGTATACTACACAATTTTAATGTGTATTCTGTTTTTTATAAAATCTTTTAGTGATTAAAAATGGCTATATGCTAGTTAAATTCTTTTCATATGCATAGACGGGTTTACCGTTTACATTGTATATTTTAATTTTTTTATAAATTATAAAATGCAATAGTATTTGTATTATTTATAGCACAATCAAATGACATATTATAGTTAGTATTATGTTTATCATTGTAATACACTAAAGTAACTCGGGGCAATGAAGTATAAATATGGATGTTTCTGTCTATGTTAGAGAAATTTATAGATGTTTAAGACAATTTTGTTTTTAATTTGATATTCGCCTTCAGCTTTGTAAATAATTAATGAAATATAGAAAATTAAAGGCAACAAATTGATGCATTGGACAATTGTCGTGTAATACTTGACCATATTTGTGGCTTGATAATTAAGATAATTTAGATATTTATAACATTTTTTGTTCTCAAATAATAGTAGTTGTAATGATTAAAAAAATTATAAATTGTTTAATTTTTGGATATTAAATTATTGTTATTATTTTGAGTGATGCATAATTTTATAAATAATTTCATTATATAATAAGTTATATCAATTAATAAATATTTAAGACACAGTTTTTTCTCAAATAATAATATTTGAGTATTTAAAAGAAACATTTCGATAGATATATGTGTTATTTAATTATTGCTATTATTATTATGAGTGATGTCCTATCATACATATATAATTACCTTTATTTCTAATAGGCTCTATACATTAAAAATATTTCAATATTTAATTTGTTACAATAAATGAAAAGTTTTAAAAATATATGCATCACTTCTTACTTATATGCTGGTAAAAACCGATCAATTTGTTCAACTCAGGCGAAGTCTAATAAAAAAAATTTATTATTTATTTTAATTTCTCAAATCGGTTGTCCTTCTGCTCATGAACAAATTACAAACGAAAGTTTTGCAAATAAAAATATCTAGCAGTTGGCACAGGATGCCTGGCAAGAATTGAAAAATAATCGATTGTAAATTAAAAGATACGTCATATAAAATCATTCCTGACATTGATGAGAATTCGATAATTGTGTGTATTATAGTTTGCTTGTTTTTCTGACAAGAAGTACTTATGGCTACCTACAAATGAGAATGTATTGAGAGTTATTTTAAGTCTTTTCATTGTCTAATTTTGTACGTAAATTTTACCGTCTATATATTGGTACGGATACATTTACTATAATAATAATTATTGTTAGTTATTATATATTATATTGCGGATACATTTACTAATTGTTAAGTATTATCTTGTTAACTATTTCATATGAAAAAATATACCAGTTTACAGTGCTATGATAATATTTACAAAAGCAACTTATTAAAGCATCAAAGCAAAATTAGTTTTTATTTTTCTATGAAAAAAGTAGAAGAAATATGTTTTATGGAAAGAGATTAAAAGTATATTAAAAAATAAAAAATTTAATATATTATAAAATAAAATACAATACATAATATATTAAATATTTGCTTTACATCTAATGATAAAGAAACATAACATGTATTTTATATTAAATAATAAGTAATAAGTAAGCACTAAGAGTGACAGAGCACTACCGGTTTCTAGCTATTCAGCTCTCATCAGGTTCTCTACTGATGACAAGATTGTAACCAAAACATTATAACGAGAAATAGTCTATATTTGTACTAAATCAAATAAAAATTGATATCATACTGATATACAAAGGAAAGATTTTGTATTAATGAAAATCGTAAAGATAAAATAATTTTATTTATTGCTGCGATAAACAATTATTTTTGCTGCAACTGTTAGTTTTTATTACTCTTCGTGTTGTAATAAAGTTTACAATCACAATAAATGTAATAAAGCAATACTTTGGGTATACACGTCGTACATTTGAAATTTTGATGCAGCCTACGTAGAAAAATACTTTATCAAACTATTTTGTTTGTATTAAATAATAATTTTATTTAATTGTACCAAGGGCAAAGTTTTAATATTGTATTAGTCCAACTTTTAACTAAAAAGTTACTTTAATTTTAATTTTTAGTCTTTGTAATTGTGTAATTGTAATTTGTATCACCGTTAAGTAGACTATACTGCGATTTTTATACAATCTTAATTATTCGTAATTTATATTTAATAGCAGGCGGTTATTTACATAAACATTTTTTTTCAGAAAGTCACTAAATAAATTATATAGAAGATCCAATATAAAAGCGATACTTCTATATAGAATAATTAATTATTATTAATTAAATAAAAGTGGGATACATTTGAATTTATGCATAAATATTAATATTTAATACATTTAATTGTTCAAAGACATATTTATTGCAATATATACAGGTAGAAACAGATCTTATAAGTATTCACTATTTAATATTGCTTTATATGATTAATAAGTGATGATTTTCTTATTATCACTTTTAGTCCAATTAACACAAATACAGAAAGATATATAGTGTACATAGTAATAAAAAATCTAATCAAAATTTCACTTTATAGTATTTGTTATAATTCTATCGTTAAACACAAACAAATTATTTTAAATAGTCTTCATATATATATTTCCTACTTTTTGTTTTCTTAGAAATTTTAACTTTTTGTAATTTCTTATTATTTAGAAGTAGTTAAAAGTGAAACCGATCTTCCTAATAAACAATAAAAACAATGATATCTTAAAATAATAGTAATTATTTATAACTTTATTATCCAATAGTTAGTTTATGATAAATATGTATATATATATATATTAGATTTCTATAACAAATACACAACTCCTCATTAACTTTGGTTTATCGATTACATCACATTACATGTCATATTTATAAACTTATGCATATTTGTTACAATAGAAATATTTTATTTGATTTTTGCTATAGCAGTTACGTTTGCAACAAGTTGACAACTATAAAAACACTTTTTCATTTCATTTATTTTCGTCCGTCAGATACTTAATTCAGAAATATTGGAAACGCAAACAAAAATCGAGCTGTTCAAATCACTGTCATGTGAGGCGATTTCCCGAACAGCAGTTGACGAGTTCAGTCAGGACAAGCTTAACCTGGATCAGATCGGTTTGCGATGGACAACCCTCATATCGAGGTGAAATCACCTTTCCCTTTTCATTAAAGTTTGACAGAGTATATAGCAAACTTTCTTTACTGTAATCCTTGTAAATTTGGTGAAAGTTTACTACGTTTGTAAAACTACGAAATATTAAACATAAGAAAGTGTTTTAGGTACCTATTTGTAATTAATGAAAACTCCTGATAACAATATGCTTTTATTTAAACTATACATAACATATTTTAAGTAAGACTAGAAATGATTATTCCTATAATTATAAAAAATAACAGTTGGTTAAGAAGACCGTCAAATAAGTGACGCACTGGTACTAGTAAAAACAAAGTCAATTAAATTAAATGTTTAAATTAATTAAATCATCGGTGTTTTTGTTTTTATCTTTCGGTTTCAATTTTATCCATACTTATTTAGACTTTTACAATTATCTTTGATCATTTTATAGTGGTTCACGTTATACAATACATAGAGTGGATTACTTATTTATTTATTTATTCATTCATTTATTTAATTGCATTTTTATTATCATACGAAATCTCATCATGCTCTCCTCCAAATCAAATATTCTCACATGTTATCTCATTCATATTACAAGTATATCTCAATATGCTCATTCTGCATTCAATCGAATACCAACATATTGTTAGTTTATAAACCATTTAAAATATTCGTCTTTTAGATATAATTTTAAGTAATTACATAACATTTTAAAATTATATATAGACTTTTAACTAGAATTATGAAAGTATCGCCTAATGCGTTGATAAATATATGAAGAAAATACGTTGATAAAAATACGAAGAAAATGCCACTATATTTTTGATTATTGAATTAGTTCGCGTTATCATAATTCACTTTGATACCCAATCTAATACTAATGGTAAAAACTCAAGACCACTGGATTGAGATTCCGTTTCTTAACCCATAAACCAGCGCGCTTCCATGTCTAATGTG
>JAUZND010024674.1:0-24418 GCA_034780555.1 Coelogynopora nodosa | reverse complement strand
TAAATATTTCCACACCGAACCCTCTGGTCCGCCATATCCCACTACATTGTATAGTGTAATTTGTTTATTGTTTCTTTATCACGTTTAGAATTAAAATAATTAATATCGACGAAAAACTTTTATTTTTGTGCATGGACCGAGAATTTTCCGAATTATTTTTGAAAATTTTGTGACACTTACTAGAGACTCGAAATTAATCCACTGAAAAAATGTATTCACTCCAAATTACTTGCAGATTAATTAAACATTAATTACACAGAAGGATACTAAATATTTGAGAGATACAGTATGGCCAAACTAACGCTTCTAAAACTAACTAAAGTTCTGATCTGGTGCCCAAGAGCCCAACACCCAATTTACTAATTGCTTGTTGTAAATTACTACTTACTATTTACTTGCATGGTGTATTGTAGAACAGGCTACAGTGCGCCTACTTTTTGAGGACAGTGGTGTAGTTGAATTAAATATAATTGTATATATTTAGCCGGTTTTTCTTGCAATTGAAATGAAGAAAATCTTATTTTGTAATATTTGCAATTTGATAGCGTATATCACTATTTGGAGCCCATCAATACCGCTCTGAAAACTTAATTCACGCAGGCTTAATTTTTATTTATTTTACGGTTCTATTTAACAACTTTTATAATATCACTTTAGAACTCGGTGCCACTGTCAAATTTTGCTAACTTAGAATAATGTGTATAAAATTACATCAACGTTTATACCAAATATTATTTTATTTTAGTTACAATATTTAATTTACATTGAAATATTTCAAATTGTATTGTAAAAACATTGTTCAAAGATAATAATACTGACTGAAAAATAGATAACGATTAAAAAAATTAATTAAAAAATTGTTAACAAATTTATATCATTGTGCAGTACGCATAAATATATCTTGGACTTTGAGAGTCCAAAAACATGAGACACGGCGTGAAATGTTAATCCAGTAAATCAATATTGTTGTGGATCTTATGCATATCTATTTTCGTTGATTAAAATTAAATAATTATTATGCAAGTAGTCAATTGGTGAAAAATAATGTCAAGCTTTAGAATTAGATATCTTCAAATAACACCAAGGAAACATTTTAAAATCTTGCTGACAGTTTATTTGTTTTACAATTTTGGCATTTCCAGATTTGTATATCACATATCACGTATATAAATTATGTAAACAAAAAAAATCACGAACAGTAAAATTAAAATATAAACGTGTTTTTTTATCTAGTGTTCAAATGTACAAAATCTTTTACTTAGTAGTTTTATTAATTACAATCTTAGCTTCATAGTTGAATATATTAATATTCAAATAATACTCGTAAACGCCATCAGAAAAGAAATCAATAAGAACAAATAATTTAATTGCAGAGCATTTTACTGTTTTAAAAACATACTATAAATATTCCCCAAAGTTTCAAACAAACGTCGATTACAACAGTTAATCAATACATGTTCGTACATGAAAACATACAATTTTCGTTGATTCGAATAACCATCTACAATGTACATCTGTACAATAGACAGGCTACAATTGAAATGGTAACAAGTCTTAGCTTGTAATTACTGTTACACCGTGATATTTTAATAATATTACATTGTATTATTATTCTATATACGATACAAACAAATCACAAAAAACGTTACAATTATATGGAACAATTACAGGACTATAAAATAAAATGCTACTTACATAATAAAATGCTATTAAATGCAATAGTTCATCAAAGCTGAAAACGAATTGATTTGGTAAAGTAAATGATTGATTAAACACACAAAACTTTAGTATACAGATAAAAATATATGACAGTTACATTCCAATATATGGTGTCGGAAAAGCTACTGGATTAGTCATAGAAGAGTTTCGCTGCAGGCTTTCCGCATTATTGGTATCGGATCTCTGTGAAAACGCTTGAAATTTGCTGCCGTTACGAGGCACACCAGAACATTGACGAATATGGATATATTTAGCGTAGCTAGTGCCAAAGAACTCTCCACATCTATGACAAGGAAAGGGTCCTCCGGAACCCATTGCACCATGAGTCCGCGTCATATGAATCCGGAAAGCCATGTAAGACGCGAACTTACGACCACATTTTACACAATTGACTGTTCCATTTTTTACTGAATGCTGATCCTTAATATGAGTTTCTAGAAGTGCGGAACTTGCAAAGACTTTTTGACACTGTAAGCATCGACAATCAAGTTCCGAGTTTATTGGAAGAGGTTTTGGTTGAGTAAGTTGTGGTTTACTATAACATTTCGAATTGTGGGAGTTCAATACTTTGCAACAATTCTGAGTGTGATATCGAAGATTTCTCGATGTTGTAAAGCGGCGTAAACAATACTCGCAGGGAAATGGCTTCAGGTATTTATTATAGTGAGACTTTAGATGACCGGTGAGAGAGAGTCGGGATGGGTACACACGAGGACACGAAGGACACTGGTACCGACCATCAGGAAGACGGATGTTTGCCATGAGTGGTTTGTGCTTATACTGTAAAAGGCCAACATTACTCTCTTCTTCCTTTTTATTAACAGTGATGTCGAGAACCTCTGCTTTGGAAACCCTATTAGGTACCGGTTGAGCAGTTTCAACAGTCAAATTTGTAGTAGAAGACGACATTGGATATGATGCGGTAGGTAATGAGTGGTAAGATCTATGGCCTAACTTTAAATCTTTAAGAGTTTTGATCGGTGAGACGGAATGAGTCTTTTCGATTTTCGGAGATGTTTTAACTAGCGCAGATGACTCGGAGAGTTCAGTCTTCGTTGTTTTCTCAATATTTCTTTGATCACTGTGAAATCGAGTAAGATGAATATTAAGAAACTGCTGGTTTGGCAACAGCACCTGGCATTGTGGACAGCGGACCGGACCGCCAGTTTGAAGTCCAGGTCGAGGCCTGCCTTGTGACGCAAATAACGGCCTTGCTAGTGGAGTTGTTGTGTTTCCAGAAGAGTATGATGTTCGAACAAAACTATTAGCTGGTGTTTTAATGCTTTGGGGAGGATTTTTATTGCTTTGTGGAGAAGTTTTAATAACAGCTGGAGCTAATTTAATAGCCTGTGAAGACGTAGTAACCAATGAAATATGGCTTATATTTCCTTGTGACTGTGGAGTTGAAGTTACTTGTGCCATACTTGAAACAACTGATACAGGGGTGTTTGATGTGCTAGATTCTCGGTCACTGGATAGTCCATGAATTAAACTGGACGTACTCAAGCCAATTCCCTTTTCCCCGTGAACGCGAACCCTGTGTGTTACCAAACCCTTCTTAGTGAAAAATGAGCGTCCACAGGTGGGGCATTTGTACAAAAATGCAGTTTCCTTCGCATTCTGACTATCTGAAAATGGAATGAGACCTGTACATGCATCATTTTCTTATTGGGTAAAATATGAAATGGGTCCCTACCGTCTGTACGATCCCCCTGTGTACTTCTAGAATCAGATCGACTATTGCTGCTAACACCACTAAAGTGTCGCGGCCGAGACGAGTTTGACTCTTCATGAACTCCAGAGAGTGAATCGGCATCAGTGTTTTCAAGACAGTCATTCCGTTTTGTTGGACGTGGTCCAGGGAAGGCTTTTAACTGAAACAATGAAAAGAGATATAAATAAAAACAGTTTAACATTTCACCTTCCTTGGGGGGTGATATTACCACCCATTACTGTAGTTGAACTTATTAAAACTTTTAAAATCGACACATCTTATCATGTTAAAATTTGGAGCTAGTGCACAAAATTTTCTTGCTGTCATTTAAACATCAGAAACGTTTTTGCTCCGCACCCCTTAGATTACATGACCGGCCCCTGAAACTGTTTCGTTTTGATTGTAAAGAGTTAGTATTTATATTATTGATATAACTCATTTTCTATATTAGCTTTATAAAAAAATTAAAAAATATTCATCTTTTGGATTTGGATCGGCTTTCGGTCAATTAAAATCAAGAATTATAAATTTTGCAATAGAAAACTCTAACTGCAAAAATAATTTTTTATGCATAATATTATGTATTGCTATGAATGTATATGTAACAGACACACCAAATTTGAACATTGAAAATATCTAGCTAAAAAACTGTGGAATTTTATGTTGTTCGGGCTAGTTCCTTATAATAAACGGATATGTTTAAAAATTAAAATTCTTATTCTGACCTCCAACAGTATGAGATTCACAAGAAATGATGTTCATTATCATAAAATAATGTATATAACTATTCTGCTAAGTTACAGAGTGATTAATTAATCAGAAGCAAATGATCTCAAATACCGATATTATTACATGGTGCAGACTAGACTAGATTACTTTACACATTGAAAAATTATTTATTAATGTGAATCCTTTTGAAATGTATTGATGTAGTTATACACATTATAAATTTATACTATATTTGGATCAATTATTCATCGATTTCGTTTCACCATACGAATTTGATGATAGTGGAATAGTTTAACAAAAGGAGTTGTGTGAAGAAAAACATATGAGATAAAGTAACTTATTTACACAAATAAACACATGAAAACAAAAGTTACCTCCTAATTAGAAATATATGTAAATGTGTAGCCTACATAGCTCTAAAATTATATATAAAATAATAAATTAATGATGGAAAAGAATATCGTCAAAGAGACGTCAAAATAAATTTTGGAGACGGGTACTGTATTGTGTACGGAAATTTCAGCTCATTCGGTCAATGGTAAATATTATTTCTAAGGGGGTTATACCACCAAGGACTACCACGTATAAAAAATCACAATAACTGTGAAGGGTTAATAAGCACCTAGACCATTTAAAAATAATTTAACTCAAGACACTTACCCCATCAGTGGTGCGAACAATTTTGATACTTGAGTTGCGATCCTGTCTTGAAAATCTTGATTTTTGTCGTCCTATAATTAAATAAAACAATTTATTAAAAATAATATTTTATCGATGAGTAACCAGATAAAACGACGTATTTTGTCAACAAGATACCATCAAAATATTTTAACTCAACCATCAACAGGAAAGTTTCTCAAATATTTTATTCATCTGATTTAATTAT
The DNA here is from genome assembly GCA_034780555.1 of Coelogynopora nodosa. Taxonomy (NCBI): domain Eukaryota; kingdom Metazoa; phylum Platyhelminthes; order Proseriata; family Coelogynoporidae; genus Coelogynopora; species Coelogynopora nodosa. The sequence continues at coordinate 19,370 of JAUZND010024674.1, read as the reverse complement.
TCGAAATATTGAGTAATCAAACCAATATTGAATTTATATAATTTATAAATATTTAGTGACTCAATCTTGATAAATGTGTTTAGCAGAGGAAATACTACAACAACAATTGTTAATTAGTTAATCCTTTAAAAGTTTTATTCAATTAGTTATAATTTAAGAACATTATCAATATTGCTATAGCGAGTTCAAATATATCGTAAATTTGGTTGATTTGCTACTACTAAAATAACTAATTAATAGTAATAAATAACCCTCGCTTATAAAGAGACATATATAACGAATATATTTTGCTGTCTTAATTTATTGAAACAATTTACCATGTTCATAACGAGTCAGTAAAATATGTCTAATATTAGTGGTGAAATAAAGAAATCCATTAAAAATATATATATTTCCGGTTTAAATTGCATAATAATTTGGAAATTTGCTCTAAAAATATGATTTGTATACGTTCACCGCATAACTAGATAAAAAAGTGATGATCTTGCCGTCGTTAACAGAATAAAAGGACGAATACGAATACAATTTTAAAATGTTAGGTTATTTAAAAACGTAATATCCATCTTTTTACCCTGTTAACGAGAATGGTGTTCTAAATTTGTAGTAGACTGAACAAAAGTGCGCAATCTGTAAAATGTTACTCTAAAGTCACAATACAATATATCCCACAATAACCTAAATTGACAAAAATCGGTATTCGCGCCTTTTTCTCTTGTTAGTGACGAAGTCACTCTAGCTGTTGGTAGGCTCATCGTATCACCTCTGACCGGCCGCGTGAAGCCACGCATCTTGGCCATCTGTTCTGCCAACCGGATCAGAGTGGGCCCGGTGATTGAGGCGCCCGCACCGCTGGCCAGCTCCGAGGCACTATTTTGATGTCGCATCCGGCAGTACCGCTTGTAGTGCGTGTACAGGTTGCTCGCGTGGTTACAGCCGACACCGCATCTGGGACACTGGAAGCGCTTCTTGGGCCCGATGGTGTTCTTGCCGGCCGGCTTCTTGCGCGGCTTTATGTAGGTCTGTTTTACGGCCACGACTGCTGCTGCGGCTTCAGAAGAGTCTGTGTGCAAATGGTGGATTGAATATGGGTGTTACACTGCAGTTACTTTATATCGGTATTTTTTGAAAAAAGAATAACGTGACTATATCAATGGTTTCGTCTAGATACAAACTATAAAGTACCGATTAGAACTTTAACGCCAAATGGGATCAGGCTAGTATACTTTTTTTCGATAATGATCTCTTATTACATCTATTTACTATAATTAATAGAATATAAAGATTTAATAGTGAACGTGTAATGTCTTTCCATGTATATAGAAAAATATCTATTGAATATAAATTATGATACTTCGAATGGGCTTAAATTACTTTACTGTATACTGTGAGACATGATTTTAAACATTCACCACTGCACGATTTCAAGTTCGTCATGGGGTCTTCTTACTAAGGCAGTTTATTGTGGAAGACAAAAATGGAGATCAAAGCTGTTTACAATAATTTTTTTAGTTTGAAAATGACAGTTAAAATTATTTTCTATCAAATGTGACATAAATAAAGTTTTATGTGATATATACCTTATATTTAGTAAAAACCAATTTGTTATATCATTTCTCACGGTAAACAACAATCATTACTCACAATAAATAAATGACCGATACAAATATTTTTAGATTACTAGATGATCTTATACTACAATTCATCCATAAAAAGATGAACCTAATCTAATTCAATAGGAGTAATTATAGTGTCTAGGTTCTCGCGAATTAATCAATGTCACTTGATAGTGAATGACTCACCAGTATCAGCGGACTGATTAGTCACTTGAGCCTCCCCGTCACGACGATAAACCACCGGAACTCCGGGACAGTTCTTACGACGGTGCACCTTGAGCGAGTAGTTCCGTGTGAAGGTAGTGAGACAGGATCGACACTGGAACGCCTTGCCGTGTTTGTGAACATCCATATGGCGTCGCAAAGCCGTCTTGGCAACGAAACGTCGATCACATAACGTGCATGAGTAGTTTCCAGCTAATGACTGACCGAAGCTGTAGTGTGATGGGTCGTTGTGTAACTGGCGCTGGATGCGCTGACGAAGACCCAGACCACTGGTGAGTGCGGAAGACGTTGGAGCCATCTGATTGGATTGATAGTTAAGCAGGAGAAGCGAGTTACTCGTTTGTGTTATGCAACTTGACACAAAACAAAGCCATATCAAATCTATTATAACATTAACAGTATAACAGAGTGCACATCTGATAAATGTTACCGCAATAAAATAGTATCACAAATGTATTCATTATTAGGAAATAATTCATAAAACCAAATTATGCTATAACAATAAGTAAAGTTTGAACTAATAATAATCACCGTTATGTGATAAATGATAAGTAGTTGTGATTATTAGCTGAATTTACCAGCTTTATCTAGTAAATTCTGTTAATTAAAATGCTCGAATAGTTAGCATTCATTATAGGCCTATATAAAATATGATGCAATTTAAAAATTATATATAATATTTCTTAATGGTATTTATTTATTATAATAACCACCGATTTTCCATACAATCTTTACATTTAGTATTAAAAATGACATTGAATATATTCAACAGTACACTCTACGTTAGACATATTCAGCGAGAATAAACTGATCTTCACTCCGTTTAGAATCGTGGATTCTCAGTTCATATCTCCTCTATCGTATACATATTCTATGAACAAGTCTCTTTCGTATCATTACTAGGATACCTAAACTTAGTTTTAAATTAAAAACAGATAGCTCATATTTAGTTTTCAAATACTACATAATTTGTAATACACCACTTAGTTATAGCTTATCTCATGTTTGCCTTAAATAAGTTTAATCATAACATTTTCTAGCATAAAATTTCTCAGATTTTGACATCATTTTTCCAAAACATCAATAAAAAAGCTTGTATACAAATTATTAAACCAACCCAATAGTCTCCATTAATTGGGAACATATGTTATGTGGTTCTTCTCCGATACTAACAAATTTACAATATTTAGTCCTATTTACGATAACTTCACGTCAATATATTTTCAAATTTTTTCACGGTATATTTGATACAATGCCAGCAGTTCTTCCATTATTGTTATTAACCTAATCAGACTCCATAATCACTGACCGTGGTATCACTTGCGTTCTCGTCTAACAGGTGTGGGTGATTCTTCATGTTGTGCAACTTAAGAGCCCGTTGTGATGAAAAATAGCGATCACACTGACCGCAGAAGGCCTCCTCATTGATATCTGAATAAGAAAAAGAGTGAGTACACAAGAGTCAGCTTTACCTCGTATGGTGTTGTTACACAGTAAATGCGTAAAGTGAAGACAATATACGATTACGAAGGTGTTTAGGTCAAATTGACTATCTGTGCTAATGTGAAATTCTCTGATCAGAAGGTACTTACTAACTGGCACCACTGGACACTGGAGGTGAATAATTTGCCACTATTGACATTATACATTCTCTACTTGCTCGGTCTATCGATTTAAACCAACATCTTCACTCACTTGAAAAGAGTTTCATTTAAAACTATGCCTTCATATACTTTTCAAATAATTTACTTTTTAAAACGTATTTGATGAGAAGAGAGACATACGGACGCTCAACTGACCATTTTCCTCCGAAGGGGAGATACCCTGATCTGAATTGCCGGATGAGGACTGAGAGGAGCCGCTAGCCGACTGCCACATGTGGGGCACAAGAGGGTGTTGTCGTTGTTGGTGCTGGGTGAGCGAGGCGGGAGAGTTGAACCACTGCGAGCAGACTCGACATCGATGGAGGGTCTGATGGAGGAGCAGTGGATGGATTAGAATGCCGATATACACCTTTTACCACTCAAAGATTAGTGTACGATTAATTTGAACAAAGTTGGATATTTTAGAGAACATATCGTTTAATGTGACAGAATCAATGACTTCTGAATGATGGTTTAAATGACAGCTCCATAACTATTATTTATTTTTATGCAAATATTTATTGTAGATATTTTTAATATTGAAAATATTTAACATTTATTTTTTTATTAAAATGAAGCTATTAGTTAAAATGTGCAAATGTTTAAATGTTTAATAAAAATTAATTTATGATGTAAAATAACAATTTTTTGTAGAGTAGGCCCTATGGGCATTTGCTAGTAAGGTATGAGAACCGCATAAATAGTTTGAAAACAGATACCTATAAAACATAATTTACTATAACGATATAACAATATAATAACTCGGTGATCGATACGACCTATATCGTTTAGTATTTATTTATTTATGGTTAAATTGAGATCATATATACGAACATGCAGTTGTTTACGTGAATTAGTACATGAGCAAATGCATTTCATTTTCAATGATCTTAAGGTGGTGACAGGATACATAAATATATTATACTATGTATATAGCTGAGCTAGTCGAACCGTTTATATGGTTATATTTTCATTTTTAATATCTCATTATTAAAGGTTATCCAATCTCATATTACTATTAATTTGTCAATGATCAGTATAATATATTATAATTATAATATTATTATAATATTATTAATATTATTATAATATATATTATATATATTATATATATTGTAATAGTATTATAATATTATTATAATCGCATATAGGTTTAATCACAAAATAATTCAAATCATACTATCTATTTTACAAAATCGAAATACTTTACTTTTTATAAAATTTTAAAATATATTATTCAAAATTCTCAATATATATGATAAAATAATTGTTATACGTTACTGTATATATAATATAGATCTATAGTGATTTTGGATTGTCTATATTAAGATCTATAGTTCATGAAACCACACGTGTTGAATTAATATCTAATTATTTTCAGAAGATATTCTTACACAAAATACTCCATAAAACTACTTTCAATACTCTTTTACCAAATTATTATTATAAAATCAGTTGACATCTCTGTTTTTCAGCGGTGTGTTGCAGCATTGTTACAGAATTACAAGTTGTAGACCATTCCTTAGTTTGCATGCGACTGCAAACAGATGTTTATACTAAAGATTTTTATTTTAATCAAGGAAGCCGCTTAGATTTCGACCGTATTTTTTGTCAAGATCTTATTGATATTCGATTCTATGCTTTAGTTTGCTTATTTCTGTGTGGTTCATGCTGAATATATTTTGATTCGCACTGTAAAACACGGATGAAGTTTTTTTACAATGTTTATTCTGTTTTGGAAACTTCTTTCGATTGTATTTCGTTGATTGTGTTTCTATGGGGATGTCTTAGCCATACTTCGATAGAATATAAAATTCAATTAATGAAGGAAAAACAAAAATTACATAACCATTTTATATATGATTCGAATACTAATCCTACTATAAAAGGATCTGTTTTCATAAATCAAAATTCAATCGCATCCAATTTTGGTGTTTTGGTGAATCCAACCCTATAGTTAATATAAAAAATATCAAAATAATGTTATTTAACCCAAACAAGTTTTTTAAGGTTATGTTACTACTGCTTTACAAATATATATAACATTAATTAATTACGCAGTAGACGAATAATACAGAGACGATTAATTCAATTGGAAAATGGCAGAGAATGCGAAACTTTTATATAACATATTACTTCGAGTACAGTCCTGAAATAGATACAGCGCGGAAGTGGTTCTACCTCCTCTGTATCATCTGCGCGTGGATATAATTTATCATTTTATAGTTATCCTAAATTAATGGTAACTTTATTTAAAAAAATTAAAAAGTCTATTATATGGCTATATTACTATGAATAATATATTACTATATATATATATATTAACGTACTTTTCAAAAGGTAAACCCTTCTGTTTAATGACAAAGACCTTAAATTAAGGCCATTTTGACAGAAACATAATTTTAATATTTTTAAGGCTAATAGTTTAATCTGTTTAAAATTATCTATATATTGTATAGTTTTCTATGAAGTTTTATCGCGAAAAATATAATCAATAGCACAGAACAAAATGTCTGCAAACCTGGTTTGGCGGACTTGACGATGAGTTATTTGTATCATTGATGTTAGTAATTACTGCCGAATCATTGACAGATCGTTGGTTTGCTGCTTGTTTTTCCTTGGTTGGAAAGCTGGAAGCCGACGATAGGGTCGACGGGGAAGAAGTTGAGGATGTCTGTAGACTGAAGACGCTTTGGATGGTAGGGATGGGTCTTCCCAACTGTCTGGAGAATGTGTCGGCAGCATGTGAGGAATTCCCCAGTGTTGAGGGGTGTCCAGAAGTGGGATGAAAAACATCGCGGCGGTCTGAAGATATAGCAGTAGATAATATATATATTCTTAGTAATCCAGATACTGCATTTTAAAGTGTTTTATTGATTAAAGTATCGAATAAACTTACTTTACTTAAACATTTAAACACAAAAACATAATACTGTAGGGTAGACATCTAATTACATGTAAATCTTTATAAGTCAGTTAGGGTAATTCCGAGAGTTTTGGGGCAATTCCGACACTTTACAAAAAATTCAGCCAAATGCAGTAATTAGTGAAGATACATTACAATCGTGGCAAAAATCACTACCAAAACAAGCTTCACAAGCCCAATTTAAGCATTTGGTGCACTGCATCCAGTCTTCCTTTGACATTAATATGAAGCCCAATAGACACAGCAAATATCGTTAGCGCGACTGTCGGCATCAACTTGGCTTGACGAGCAAGGTTTATTGGGATCAAAATTTGAATACGTAATATGCCGAACATTAAAATTTTGATAGAACAATCCCATTGTTTATCAGCTTCAGCTGAACTTCGTTGACAAAACGATGGCCTGGAAGATGAGTCTGTGATTTTTTGACATTTATACATTGAACCCAAGACATGGCTGTTTTGTATTATCTTTAATTATTATATGATTTGTGCAGTCACTCTTTTTCTTTTCCATTGATCGTTTCAGTGAGATTTGGTAATGGCATTTAATAAGAGCTTCATGAACTTTGTAGAGAGTCACGATGTTTTTCGGTGATGCAGCAATTGATTTCAATATATTCATCAGATATCAGTCCTTCTGTGGTAATGTATCTTCTTCAAAAGCCGATGCATTCTTATACTCGGATACTTTAACTGTGTTTTGATAGGAAGTAAAAATAGAATAAAAAAGAAGACCATGGCACAGATACAAGTCATTACAAACTAGATGAAATGCACGATTAATATTTCCATGTAGTATTGATATGTGTGCCTTGTGTATTACAATGTGATAACTCCTGTGCCCACAGATTTTTCAGAGGTTTATTGAAATGGGTATCCATCGTTTGTAGATGATGGCTATAACTATGAGTTGATAGATAAACCAATTCTATAATTTCATTTACTAAACAAAAATCAATTGCTTCAATGCTCAGATACTCACATGAAATGACATTTTTTTATCTTGGATGTGCATTCTATGTATTTCAAAATGCTCATTTTAAGATATATGTATCCTGATTTCGAACAATGAAAGAAGTATTCGGAGGATAATTTGATGCATCAAGAAGTAGTGTACCATTGAAAAAAATAAAAGGTTGTAAGCAAGTTGCAAAAGCGTTTCCCAGCAAACAGTGTTGTTAACGTTCCAACTCTCCAACAACAACCTTCTGAACCATCTTTTTGCCAGTTTTAACGATTACTTTTGGACTCGACCCTGGTACAGTAGACAGACAACTCTCAATGTACATTGTTCCATGGTATACCAAGCTGCTTTGAAACAGTTAATAATTTGGAATCGTTCTTAACTCCCATCAAAGCATTTTTAATGTTTATTTTTGTGTATGAAATGGTTATTTCCTAACATATATGCGCACCATCTGAAAAATATATACATATATTATAATAAAGAAGGTATGTGTATTGTATATAGTTAATTAGAGCATGTATGGACACTATTATACCTAATAAAAGAATTGTTCATCTATAAATAGTTCATGAAAACAAACTTTGCCTCAATTTTTAGTTTCAGAAATGCCCTATATAATTCTTAACAAATTTAACGTGGATATAAACAAGCTAGGAAAATACAATATAAAAACGAACAATATTTAAATGTGTAATTACCTTGGATAGTATTTCATATGAAATCACGTTTGAATTGGAGTTTAATTAAATTATTTATGTCAAATGTGTGAATTTCACGGAAAATACAAAAAAGATATTGAAATATTTTCCTAAAATTTACATTACATAAATTTAACAAAATTAATTTTAATACATTTATGTTGTATATATTTTATAGTAAGCTAGGATATCTCTTTAAATATGTAACAATAATTACCATTTTACTTGTGAAAAAATATTAATTGATGGTTTTTTGCAGTGTGGTTTAAATACAGAAAAATGTGTCGGAAATGCCCCGGTCTACCCTATGTTCAAGATAATTTAATGTTATGACTAAAAATATATGTATAGTATGTTGTCCATTCATACAGTTTTAAATAATAGCTTATAATTTAAAATATAATCCCTTTCTTATCCTTGATGGACCTAAGGTCCTATTAAGAATTAGTTAATTTGACTATAATCAATACTTACCTTCGTAAAGTAACTTAACCAAATGAAAATTTGAAAAAATTTATAACAATAAATGATATCAAATAATTTTGTTAACTTCAATTATAATTTAACTTAAAAATCAGATAGTTATCTTCTAGTTTTGTAAGCAAACATATTCTCTCTTCTTAATCTTAAGCGTTCATATAAATTGATAACTTTATATGATTATAATTTCGTATTTATATTATATTCGTGATTATATTTCGTATAAGACCGATTTATGGAATTGTTTTTTATTTTATCAGACATGCTGCAACAACATTTTTATCTAAGTAGAACACGTTTAGAAATTTAAAATTCAAAATATTAACAAAATTAAATTTATTATTTATTAAATAAGAGTAACCAAATTAAGACAAATGTATTGCTTTAAAAAATTACAAATTACTGATTATAATAATATTTAAGCTATAGACATTACTCACTTGGTGTATTGGTCATATAAGATTCTTGCTGTTGGTTGAAATTTTTCATTTGCAACAACTGGTGTCGAAAAGGCGATGAAGAGGTGCTTTGTTCGTGGAGACTGTTCTGGTGAAGTTGTTGCTGCTCCATTTGACGACGAATGATCTCTTCCCGCTTCTTTCTCGGTTGAATGTGCGACTTGAATTTGTGAACTTTGGCCTGCTTCAGTGAAGGAAATCGGCGACCACATTCGTCACAAGTGTTACCAAGATGAGTCGCTACGATGCCTTGCACTAATAGGGAGGAGAGAGAGATAATTAGAAGTTATACAAAACGGACCCGATGAGGTGTTAGTGCCTTACATTCATGTTAAGTTATAAATATCTGCAGTATAAAATTGTAGAATTTATATACTAACTGTTTTTCAGAGAAACAAGTAGAATTATAATTGACGCTATGTGAATTTTTTCGAAGAAAATTACAATATAAAAAATTCAAATTTTTACAACCTAAATTTTCGTAAGTCGAAATAAGTGAAAATATATTTGGATTTAAAACTGTACCTAAAACTGAGAAATGTTTTCTATAACGAATTAGAATGTGTGGTTTAATATGGATTCATGTGGTTTAAAGTGATAAAAATAATATATAATTACTAAATGTATCGTATAAATTCATGTTGGTATATAAATCCTATAATCCTAGATGTGTCAATCTCACAAGTAAAATTATATTTGCTCAAATTGTGATGCACATGGATTTGATGAAAAACCAAGAAAATTTAAATCCGCACTAAGGGGAAAATCAATTCAAATGTTTTATAATTTTATATGTAAGTTTAAAATATTAGTAAAAATTATTCGATATCAACTACGTCAATTTCATGTAAATTTATAATTTATTATTAATTTCATAATATAAAGTTTGACTTTTACAATACCTTTTTAAATATAAACGTCATAAATTATATGCAATAATTAAAAACATGCATAGACTAGAGAGATCTTTTTTACGCTGCCTTTGCCTTATAATTTTTTTTTATATGTTGCCGCCATAAATATGGCAATGTCAAAATGCCTATTTAAGTAATTTGAAATATGCCGGGCACCAGGCAAGTGTATAAAATATGTATAATATTTTTACAGATTGGCTGGTGCATTCGGCATATTACAAATTTACATAAATAAGCGAGTAGGCAGGTGCAAACTGGCTGCTATTTAATATTCTTCTAACTTTAACAAATTTCATAGTCAAGCATAAGATAATTATATTCAATATCACTCAAATTTTATTAACGAAATTAACAAAATTAACATAATTCAAATATATTTGAAAACTAGACAATTCATTTATTAAAACAATTTGTGCAACTGCATCTACTATTTGCAGACTCTATCGTTGCATTTGCAACGTTTACAATTGCAGCCACCTTTGCATAGGCATTTCAGGCAGCCTTGACCAGATCCCATCGCCTCTGCATTCGCACCCTCACGTAGAGCCACTTCCTTGTCCCATGGTACTTTCTCGGGCTTCATGAATAGTTCTTTGCAGGGAGAAAATTTATTTCGCATGCATAGCTTCTCTTAGATACCATGACGCATTCAAAGCTGGTAGAGATCACCATCATATTTGGAAATATCAACTGCTTTAGCGTTGGTAAATTCACCACGTCCAAGATAAACGAGAGGAATCACAATCACAGTACTTCCAACTTCTGCAAGTTTGAAGCGTCTTACGGAAGTGGACTTCATTCTTTCTGCCTGACGTTCTTGTGCCTGTTTTGATGCTTCGCGCTGATTGTCAATATGTAGTTGGCGGGAATACAATGTATACAATCAGCATTAACAGCACATTCACATTGCAATTCACGGAAGACACCTTGAACAGCTTTTTCTTCAGCTGATACGGCTGACTCTACATATCGATGAGATCTACTTGACACCGCGAATTCATGTGTTTAGAGATTATTGCTTGACAACCAAAGACTTTCTAACGATGCTCTTCTTCAGTTTACAGGTTTCACATTGCCGGATTGAAGTTATGATATACTCCCTTGTAATGTTGACGTATTTGTCACACACTTCCTTCTCCAAAATCTCTCGACAACCATATCCTCTAGCGAGATGTATGCTGTTGATGATGTCAAACTCCTCGTCCGCATGAGCAAAGGTTTTGTCAGTGCTTTTTTTTGCCTACTGTCAGTGTCGAACAGGTTGTATACTTCCTGAGGTAAAAGTAGTAATTGCCGGGTTTTTTGCGGACACATGCTCCTGGTAGTTCTTTTACCCCCCTCACCACCTTGTTGTATTTCTCTCGTCTCATGAAGGTTGTGTTCAGCGTCTCCTCCATCATTTTGAAATAAAACTCTGTCATTTAAATTAATGCATTTATGCATAATACTCACTATTGTGTGGTAATACTTAACGCGTTGTTAAATGCATAGCTAGGCTGCTGTAGTTCTCACGTCTCATGAGGGTTGCGTCATGTTGTTTGCTATTATTAAATTAAATAGTAGGAAGTTTGCACACTGCCTACTCGCTTATTTTAGTCAGTTTGAAATATTCCGAATGCACCAGACAATCTGTAAACATTTTACATATTTTATACTTGCCAAGTGCATTCGGCATATTTAATATTGCTTATTTTAGGTATTTTCTGAACATTGCCAGATTTAACAGATTGACGGTAACATATAACAAAATCAGAATCACAAATTGCAGAACAACATTTTTGTCGTGTCTATAAGACCGTGTCAAACTTATAGGATTCAATTCAAACATTCAGAAATGTTAAATTTGTTCTTCTGTGTAAAAATGGATTCAAAGATTATTCTCTTAAAATCTAATCCCATGTAAACTATATTCTATCACGTTAAAAATCAATATATCATTAATTTAATACGATTCACAGAGATTAATGTTAAGCTTATAGAATTTATGAAAGCTCCAATAAAAATAATAAAATACTCTAAAAAATATGATATATAAAAAAATATGTTATTAATTGGTTTGAAATTAGTAAGTCTTATTTATATTACTATTACATTTATTAAAACGACGATTAATCATTATTATCTGACAATTAAAAATGAAAACCAGTTAATAATCTATCAGTGACGTCACGCTGACACCAACACATACCCTGCAGAACATTATAATTGCTTTAACAGGCGCGTCGGAAGTGGGGGGGCCGGGGGGCCCAGCCCCCCTCACTTTTTAACCTTGGTAGGCATGAGTATCTCTAGGCCCCCCACTTTTTGTAGAAAAAAATTATTATTTCAATAAATAAATTAATTTTCAAAGGATTTTTGCAGTTTTATGCTATATAATTCTATAATAAATTTTGATCAAGGTCCTATTACTACTATGACAGGCAACCCCCACTTTTTAAAACGCTACAACGTGCCTGTTTAAATGTGTGATTGAGGTTATTTTTTATCAGTAAATTATATTGTATGTAGGCCTACTATTTGCAATGTGATAGCAACGGCTGAATAACGACAAAAACAAGACTCCGCTATGCTGTGTCTGTACCTGTTTCGCATTCTGCTTTGCATTCTGCGTTATTAATCAGGCTCCAGACTGCTAAATATTTCAATGAATCTTCAAATAGATTGGAGGAGAGATGTATGATATCAGTCTCTCGACTATAAGTAAAATGTCGCTAACATGATCAAGGCTAAAAGCTGCAGTCTGTAACTGCAGTGTACAAGTGCTTCTGACAAACAGGCTAGCTTGACCAATCAAATCAAAAGTATTTGATAAACGACCCATGTTGACAGTGCCAAAAGCTGGCTGCATTCTCTGGTTTGAGTACAGCCTTCCTTATAATATTATATTCCTCTCACATTCGTCTCACATAACTCTGTCTCTATTTTTCTTTCACTCGCAAACGACGGCAAACTAACAACAACTCCATGATCAAAAATAAATGATGGGGTGAATGAATGAGCTTGAAAATTGAGTGTAACGAAAATGGTACATCACATCGCATAAACAACGAGCATATCCTCTATACCGTGGATTCTTCTATGTAATCAAGATCAATAGAATGAATGATGTATGCAGGACAGTTTGTATAGCTATAGCGACCGGAAACTGGCGTTAGATAACCTACATGAAAGAAGATTTCAATTTGTATATAGAAAATTAAAGATTTCTGTTTAAATAGATTATACAATTGATCAGTCAGTATATAACATTTTCTTAGTCGTATAGAGGCAATATTTATGATTCATAGATTCCTACTTTAAGGCAATTAAGTGTAAGTACTTTAATTTATAAACAACTTAAAATATTTATTGAGTTTGTTTCTATCACTAAAATCTTTACCGACATAATATAGTATGTAAATCAATCAAGTTCGATCATAGTACGTAATATGAACAGTAATAGAATCTTATTTTTTCTACAAATTTAACATTAGCTATTTATATCATATTGAATTGTATAAGTAAAAACGTATGTCAATTATTGTATTAAAAATGTATTTTATTTATTGTGGTAAAATTATCCATTATCCATGATCCATTTATTAAATCAATACATGAAACAGTAAATATCAACATAAATATACTATAGTGATAATAATACACTAAAACTCTCCAACTAAAAAATATTTTCCTGAAATTATAAATATTGAAACCATATATATAGCATGTCATGAAACTAAAGCACCATTCTACTTTCCAACTTTGAGGGGATTGTCTTTTGGTGGTTAATTCAAAATAAACATACTTTTGTCGAATAATGAATGCATAAAATAATATTTATTATAAATAAACAAGCAATAGTTATAATTAAATAAATAATTAATTAAAATAATAAATATACAAATACATAAATAATATGTGTTACTGGCCTATTTGAATCACCTTGGACTTTGAGGAAAGCTGCTCTACGACAATGATAAAAATAAATATGTTTTCTTAATAATAGCCTATTGCTGGTCATAATAATTTTCTTTAAAAGATTTTACACATAATAATTCCTCAGTTATAAAATTCTAATTTGTATGAATTCTACAAGTTGCACTATTTAATTTCGATATGTTTATATATATTAATTAATAGATATGCAAAAATTAGCTTATTATAATATTATTATTTTCATTAGTTAAATAATACACTGGGTTACTTATTTTTGGCAACACATTTCGTTATTGTTGCTTTTATTGACTGAAAATATAATGTTTCTGCTTTTAGCGATACGTTTTGAAAATATAACCTTAAAATGATTTTAACATTTTTATTTAGTTCATTTTAGCTTCCTTTGAAACAAAGTAGTTTTCATTTGTGATATCCTATATTTTCCCAAAAAATCATAATTGGATAATACAGTATAGAATAGAATATGCAAGATTATGTTAATAAAAAAAGTTCAGATGTTTGGTGCAATGTGGTACTATAGACAACTTTTAAGAATTTTTAAATAATATTTATAATATCTGCTATATATTATATATTACATATGCATTATAGAACGAACATATACACTGAAAAGAATTGATATATATGTGAATAATATAGTACTTGCATGCACAAAAAGGAATTAATGAAAGAATTGATATTGTATATTCACGTGCTTTCTTGTATTAAGTGCGCATGCATAAACTTCTTTTTGTTCTTATGTAACACTTAACCCGACTCAACATGTTACGCGAAAAGATGCACCGGTGTTCGCTACGCTTTTAATTATTGGCTTGTAACTTCGTCCATATGTCTAGTAAGTGTACGAAAAGCCGTTTTTAAAATATTTAATTTGTTCAGCAGTGAATAGATGCAAATTTTCTTTGTGGTATATGTAGCCAAATAAGTGTTATTAATATGTATAACCAATATATTAGTAGCTATAACTTCAGAAAAGCTTATTTAATCGAAGTAACAACATAATAATAAAAATTATATATTCAGGGATTTAATTGCGTAATGTATAATATCGCAAGCAAGCCAACATAGATACATACACATAACAAACTAAACATTATTTATAAAACATAACTACATATTTTTATATAAATACATACACTCTGATTTAATTTGCTTAACAATTTGTTATTTAGTAGAACGGCGGCCAAACGAAAAATGACGTCATCGCAAAACATATATAGGCCTATACTGCAAGAATACAAATTTATCATTTTTGATTAATTTATTCCTTTTGATGATATAATAAACACATTTATCATTAAATGATAGTTTGTTAGTAGCATGTAGTATTTAAGATATAGGAAGAAACAATTTTTTATTCAAACATATGTCTTCTGTACATTTGTAATTATAGTAATATATTATTACGTCATACGTGTTAAACATTACGATAAATTTTCATAATTTTTAAGTGTGTTTTTACATATATTCAACAAATAAATGTGGAAATTTTAAATTAAAAAATATCAAATGTTTGGGAACATAATTGATTAATCTGATTAATTGATGATGTCATAAAATGCTATCCACTGATAAAAAGAATAAATTATTTATAAAGGAATAATAAGGGTGATTTGGTCTAAATTTCGAAACAGCCAATAAAATATTGCAAAATATAGAAAATTTGCTTTCTTTAATAATACCAACCCACGGGACCAAATTTTTCCTAACATTTCTGAAAAAATCAGCCCCTCTCCCCACCTTCGCCGTATTTCTACTGTTCAGTTAAGTAGAAACAAAAACAATATGTTATTAAATTAAATTAAATTGGTCCGTATAGATAATTTTCACTATTTTTGATTGCACAATATCAACACGTATTGAATGTAGACGAAGAAGCACACATATCATATTTTGATTGTACTTGCTATATAATATATTCAATAATAGTGTTGACCAAAAGTCGGCTTATTGTCAGTTGCCTATCGTTAGTGGCATTTTGCAGCTATCGATTATATAATCATAGAAATATAAGTGATTATAATTATGATAGTCAAATGAATTGGCTTGACGAATGTATCGCTCAGCCAGGTGGCGCAATGGCCAACATTGCTTATAGTTATAGTGAAGAGAACAAATACACACATACGTGTATTAGCCATGCTTATCAATTGCTTACCATGCTTATCTCATAAATTTGTTGATGGTTACTATACTAAAAATGTACCATACTAAAAATGTCATGACTACAAATTACACACCACAAGCTATGCTTGTTTTTAAAAACCTAATTTTGTAAACATCGTTTAATTCGTTCAATAATATATATAAATAAATAAAAACTTATAAATCCTGAAATTAAATTTTTAAATATTGAAAAAAAGACGTAACGAATTATATACAGCTGGCGAGTAATTATGGGAAATAAACAAATAGACCTATTCATTTTAACTCCATTTAATATTTTATATGTCAAAGTAAATTTTTTGGAAAGCTACACTTGCAGCCAGGATACAAAAAATTGAGTATAGGTAACTGCCTAGTGCCTATAAACGTTTATTTATGATAGCTTTAGTGACAAATTCCCCTATGCATATAACTTAATGTGACGCAACCAACATTCATAAAACAATGTTCTAAAATTTCAAAACTTTTTATCATTTTACCTTATAGGTTAGAGGCGACGAAACAAGGAGGGCCATGCCCAACCCCGAACACTATCATCTTTGCTCCCTCAACAAAAGTTGCTTATTTATTATAAAACGTTGTGATAATTTCATCTTGACCTCTTATTTTAAGGGAAGGTAGCCTAACATTTAGACAATTTCTAGATTGTTGCCCAACAAAAAATTATACTGAACAGACAAATTTGTAGGACTATGTAAAGTTTCACCAACATCCGCTGTTAATATCGTAAACACCTTGCCAGTAATACATTGATTTACCTATACAGATGACAAATTTCAATAAATTTCCGCGGCACCAATGTGCGACACCAACTTCCTACGCCACATATCTATCTATATGGCTATATATTTATTATAAGATGTCTGTCTTCAGAATATAAAAAATTCTGTTTTCAGAATATAAAAAAATCTGTTTTTAGAATATAAAAAATTCTGTTTTCCGAATATAAAAAATAATGTTTTCAGAATATAAAAAATTCTGTCTTCATATAAAAAAAACAGACATTACAATAATACAAGAGCATTGTTTTAACAACATCTTTATTCTTTTTGTCATAATTATTTATATATTATTTAAACACTTTTAATCATAGACATATAATGTATATAGTAATATAAATATATAAATAGAGTAGCATTCTATTAATAAGTCTATTGTCGTCGAAATATTCGTTATTGTATAATTTTAATTAAAAAATGTGGCTCTATCTAATGTGCAAAAAAATATTTAATTTTGAAAACTTATGTAAATGTATAGCCTACTGACTGAGTAACATTAATTAAACAATAAAAACAGTCTTACCTTGCTCTGGCGGAGGTCTTCTTGGCCCAGAATTTTCATTGTGTGTTTTGATTAAGTGAATTTTCAATGCCTTCAAATTAATAAACCTTCGTTGACAATGATGACAGCTGAAACTATACGGGTCTGTGGCACCTTGATGTGCGGCTAGATTCATTGGAATCTGTGTAGTCGGCACTGAAGATGTCGGAATAATTAATTGTGGAGAACTAAAATTCGTCTGCGGATCCACGCTGGTAGTATTATGAAACTTTAGTGCATGTTCTTTAAGCGAATCTCCGCTTGAAAATTCCTCGCCACATTCTGTGCAAATAAAATCTTCAGTCAACTCAAGAACCATGGGCATATCATCACTTGCACTCGTAGTATTTGCCATTGAGCAGCCAAAGCTCAGATGTGACTGTAACATTTCGGCATCCTGAAACATTTGATGGCAGTAACTGCACTGGTATTGTTGGTCAGGATAATTATCTAATTCATTCTGGTGCTTTGCTACATGCTGTTGGAATGTATTCTCACTGTTGAATGTGAGGTTGCACGTACCACAGTAATAAGCACCGGGCTCCTCTTTTAAGCAGTCATCGTCATCATCAATCCAAATCATGATCTGAAAATACAAATATTTGAAAAGATAATGTATAAATTATACATAATATATATTCATTTTCATAAATTTAATTTCAAATTTCAATATCAATAAATTTACCAAAGTTATAACCTGTGAAAGTGCGTAGCCAGTGGCAGTGAAGAAGTCTTATTTTGCTTGGCGATGAATGATTGCTACGTCTTTCAAATGGTCTAGCGTCGTTGCTAGAGTGAATTTTAAACACGAGAGTGATAGGCGTTGGAAGTCTTCCAATCAATAGCTAGAGCTTGACAACTCCTGAATAGGCAGTTTCCTCTCTTCTTGCGACTAAACCTCTAGCAGTGACGAGAGCGAACGAAACACCATCAGATACAAGTTATGGTGAACGTTTGCTTGAACAAAGTCAAGCAACCCGTTGGTGTATTATCTCAGTGTGTCTGTCTATCGCTCTCTATCTCTCTCTAGTTTGCTTTTCTCGTGCAAAACATCCAACCTTCATTCAAGTTGTGCCTGAAAAGCCTCCACATAAGGGTTGTATGCAGACGACTGAATATCTTCGAAAGGAAGTAGACACACTCACAAAGCAACGCTGCAGTTAGAGAGACATGAGAGGGGGAATGACATACCACTCCATACTCAGTCTAATCTTAACTGAATCATACAGCCTGCAACCAACACAGCTTTTCAATGCATGCTGCCTGCTTCATATGTCACTAAGATGCGCGCAGGCAAACCCTCTCGTAATTTCATTGTAAAACAAGCAAAGTTCACACAGTATTTGGTTGATCTAGTTTTTAGCAGACGTTGTTATTTCGAAGAGTTTAGGTGGTAACTAATGATTATTCTTTGATTTTGGAATATTTCGCTTGAATAGAACATCAGAAATTATAAATATATATTTATTGTTTATACTAATTAATTACCTTTGAATTGTAAACAAACATAATCTAATAACTTAAAAGATGTTATAACATTTAACGTACGAAAATAATATTGAAAGAACGAATATTTATCTGTATAATAAAGCATTTTATTAAATTATACCAGTACCATACGAAATGTCGTTATTTTAACTTTTAGAAATATATTTCGGCAGCATTCTTAACATAAGTTTAACATTTTATGATCAACTTCATTTTTTTAATTATTTCTTGTTTTGTTCATACAATAACATTTATAATATTTTTTAAGATTAAACAAAACCCTCAGAATAATTATTCTTCCGCAAAATCTGTTGTTATATAGATTGACATAGGCTACTGTCTATTTTCTAATGAATTATAGTCGGCATTGTTTTCAAAAACATGTAAAACACAAAAATGCTATCAACATAATAACAGGGTTACCAACATTTAGGATAGCCAATGCGTGAGATTTAAAAAAATATGAACATTGTAATCAGGGACGGATACAGGTTTTTGTTAAGGGGGGGTTAAATTTATTGGGCCCAACAAATT
>JAUZND010024673.1:32008-47112 GCA_034780555.1 Coelogynopora nodosa | reverse complement strand
TCACGAAATAAATGATCAAATATGTTTAAAAGTGAAAACGTTTCAATAAAAAGTATAAATTTCACGAAATAAATGATCAAATATGTTTAAAAGTGAAAACGTTTCAATAAAAAGTATAAATTTCACGAAATAAATGATTAAAATTGAAAATATTGATAAAAATTTTAAAATCATTTTAAAGTTGAAAAAGATTACAAGCACGAAAAGTATAAATAACTATAAATTTCAACAAAAAATAACAAAATTAAAACAAAAATTACTAATTTTATAGCACCTTTTAAGTGCCTTAATCTCTGCTTTTGTTCTTTGTTTTCTCAACTTTTTGTCAATACTTGGATGTCGATATTTCCTCTCATATCGAACCTTTCTCAAACATTTGAGCCCTTCAAAGCACGAATAATAAATTTTCTATATAATTATGAACTAACAAAATATAGATTCAACATACCGATTCGGATCCCTGCTTAAAAATAGCCTCCTCTTCAACGACAACAGGTACGGTACTTTCTGTATAACTCATTTCAAATTTAAACTGTATTATAATTAATAAATAAAAACTTCAAAAATTTTGACTCAAAACCAATTAATTAAAATAAGTAATTTTTCAACTTGAATCATCACTATATAAATTATTAATAAAAATTATTATAAAAACTGTAAACTTTATTTCGGTAGAATAATCAATACATTTGACAAATTCATTTTAAGATTTTTGTCATTTTTTTATTTTGAATTTCAATTTTTGCCGAGTTATTTTCAGATTTCATTTTTACACTGTCAATTATATCTTTATGTTCGTCCAACTCTTTACCCAAGTTTTGAGCCATTAAACCGAGTCTACCGATTCCGGCCGACATTTGTTCTAAATTTTGACTTTTAAGCAGGTTTATAAATTAATTTTTTTAAAATAATATTTGAATTACGTAAATTATTGTCCCTTTCCATCATGTATTTCTCTTTTTTTGTTAAATTTTGATCCTTTTGACCATTCTGCTTAGAGGTCAAATTGGGGTCGCTATTGGATTGCTTTACTTGTGTCGTCGAACTGGCAAATGGATTATAACCTCCTTTAACGGCAGATGTTGAAATTTCATCTTTATCCGTTTTTTGCGCGCCTTTAACTGCTTTTGAGTCTTTTGTTTTTTCAACTTTTAAATTTTTAGACTTTTTTGAACTGAATAACGTGCCCTTTTTAAAGCTATACCAAACACTATCCATCATGTTGATTTTTGTGTTGGTTTTTGTAGTTATTTCGTCAATTTCGTCCAGTTTTCGATCTGCGTTTTCCAGTTTTTCTCTCTGGCGCGCCAATTCCTATAAAATAATAATTTAATTTTTTTTAAAAAAATTTTTAGTTAAAATTAACCGTTTACCATGGCTGTGGCATTTCCTAGTCTTTCTGAATCGTATATAGCTTCGAGAGCTTTATTTGTAGTGTTTACTGAGCTCTGGAGCGTTTTTTCAGTTCCAGTTAAAAACTGTGCATCTGTATCTTCATCATCAGAATCTGCCCACATGTTTACCCCGGAACTACTGCCTTTAGTCGACGAAAATGGATTACTCATGTATATTTTAAAATATTTTCGAGTTTTTTGGAAAATAAACAAAAAAATATATATACCAGTTTTTTTGTTTACTCAAGAATCTTGAGTCAAGATTGAGTCATTTTTCGCAAGTCAAGGCTTGAAACAAATTTCTGAGTACTTTAAAATGTAAATTATTCAATTTATCGAATAAATCATTTAATTAATCGATTTATTCACGTATATAAATTTGCTACTTTTTCAATATATCCTTCATTTTTTTATTTTGATTGGAAATTTTGTCATCTTGTTTTGAAGATTTTTTATTTATTCTATCAATTAATTCATTCTGAGAATCCAATTCATCTCCAAGATTTTTTGCCATTTCTGACATGCGAGTTATTCCAACATGCATTTGTGCTAATTTTTTAAATTGATTTTTTAATATAAAAAATTTACCAAGATTCTTGTCCCTCTCCGAAAGATACACGTCTTTTCTAGTCATGTTTTCTTTCATTTTCGACAAATCATTAGACGAAAAAAATGAAGTAGATTCCACAACTTTTGCAGGCTCTAGAGTATTTTTACTACTGAAAGGATTGATGCTAAACGAGCCCGATTTCTTATCACTTTTAATTAAATTTTCGTGGGGTTTAAGGGATTTATCAGAGTCTACTGTTTTTACATTTTTGTTTTTACTTTTGAAAATGGAAGATTGTTTGAAACTATTTTAATAGTTTAAAAATTAAAGTCAAAATGTAGATTTTTTCAACAATTTTAAAACCAATTTTAAATTTATATTACCTGTACCAAATGCTATCTATAGCCTTGATTTTCGAGTTTGTTTCGGTAGTTTTTTCGTCAATTATGTCTAATTTTTTTTCAACACCTTGGAGTTGTTCCTTTTGCTTGGCTAGCTCCTAAATTTAATTAAATAAAATTTTAATAATAAATTGAAAAAAGTGTGAACATTTTTAGTGTACCATTGCCGTTTCGTTGCCAATTCTTTCCGAGTCGTAAATTGACTCTAGAGCACGGTTTGTTGTTTTGACTGAACTTTTTACAGTTTTTTCAACAGCACTCAGAAATTGAGCATCAACATCATCTTCATCTGAGCTATTTTCCCAAATATTTCTTTTTGGTGCTACAGCTGCATGTTTTGGAGAAGGATTGGTGGTATTTGAGTTTAAAAAGGGATTACTCATAATATTTTTTTTATAATTAAATTTTCTTTAAAGCTTTTTTTACATGTATTGAGATTCTGTAAAATGTAAATTTGTAATTCGATAATTTTATTGTCGTGGAAATATTAGAACATGGAAATGACCTTATTTAGAATCAACGATTCGTATATTGTATGAATATCTACGGTAGATTTAATTTATTTTGTTAAAGTGGTTGATCGATATTATAATTATAAAATGTTATAATTTTTGTTAATAAAATGTATTGACAATATATGTAAAATTAATGTATGTAAATCATTCCCAAACAGCTGCATAAGTACCCCATTGAATAGACGGAAGAGGACCTCCTGCAATAAAAATTTGTGTTTTATTTATCCCGTATTTATGAACTAAAATGGCGTTTCTGGTACTTAGTGAGTTGAACGAAGATTCAGACTAAAATATAATTAATATTTATTAATATATAATATAATATAATATATTAATTACTTCTTCTATAAAATCAGATTCCAAACAAAATGGAATACTATCATCGTCAAATTCCAAGTGTTTTTTGTTTCTCATGTCATAAAAGTACAACGTACCTGTTCCAACGCCATAAGACATTATATCGCTGTTGTATTCAATACTTCTTACAAAAGCACTCTGGTCTTGGATTTTTACAACTTCGTCCATTTTACTTTCTCTAGTATCAATTAAGTGAATGTATTTTTTTGATCCAACGGAGTAAATGTTATGGTTTTGGTTGAAATTTACACAAACGCTTTCGGATATGTTTGATTCGACGGGAATGGTGCTTTTCTATATATTTTATGTAAATTTATATTATTAATTATTTTTTTTTAAAATTATTTTACACGAGATAAATTGGTGTCAAATATTTGTAATAATTTTCCGCTGCATAGGACTCCAAATTCCTACATTATATTATTATTACAAGTCATTGACTAATTTATAAAAAAAAATATTGATAAATATTTTTTTAAGAGTTACATTATTGAGGTTATTAAAAGCCATACTCCTGAGAAAGTCTGATTCTTTTGGGCTTGTTGACTCTATTTCCGTCAAGGGGTTCATTACATCATTTTCGGCTTTTACTGTCCATACGGCTAATTTATTGTCTCTAGAACCTAATTTTTAAAAGTTTTTTTGTTAGCAAATATTTATTAACAAAATTTGTCAAAATTTATAAATTATATATTAGATAATATTGTAAAATTACAAGAAATGAACGTGTTATGGTCTATCCATTTTATATCATATATAGTGTCTTTGTGAACTCGCTAGATATATAATAAAATTAATTTATAAAACAAATAATTTATGCCAAAAAACCTCATTTTTTATTTTAAAATATTTTAAAAAAATATAATTTATAACAAAAATCTTTATTTTTTATTTAAAAATAAAACAAAAAGAAAAAATAATAAAAAAACAAATAATTTATGCCAAACATCCTTATTTTTTAATTAAAAATTTTTAAAAAAAATAATAAAAACACAAATAATTTATACTAAAAATCCTCATTTTTTATTTTAAAATTGTAAAAAAATAATAAATAATAAAAAAACAAATAATTTATGCCAAAAATCCTCATTTTTTATTTATGTATATTACTGTTGCGTATGTTACAAGATGCAGCTCGGGAAGTTTATAAACCAAAATTTCGTTGGAACTATAACCCGTTGTAACCAAAAGATTCCCAAGTTTGTTGATTTCAATAGAATGAATTCCACCACAGAATTTTATTCCACTTCTCTCGGGGCATTTATTTGGTAAATTGATAAAACTCCCACTGCGAATATTTAATTTTATTAACTAAAAAATAAATAAAATAAAATTATAAAAATTATAAATTTACAAATTTACATTATTGCACTTTGATCCTAAAATGACGTTTTTTTCATCCAACCATTGAGCCGAAAAAATCTTATTTACCTGACCAATATCCCATTTCTGAGGACTTAAAAGCTGTGGTGCATTTGCAGTAAATTTATTATCAATATTATCTCTCAATTCTTTAGATATACCTGCTCCATTTTCGACATTTCTCAAATGTACGACTAGTGGTATAATGTTTTCGTTTATTGTCTCCTCCATCAAATACAATTTATCATTATTGTCCATCCTTCAGATTGATTCTTTTTAACAATTGAATTGAGACACTTTAAATATTTTTATTTTTATTTTTACTATTGTTTTTTTCAATTTACGTTCATGAATATAAATTTCTGTTTCTAATAATTATGTTATGTAGGTTAAGTTGATTCAGACTCTAGGCATTATATTTCGTAAATGAATGAGATATTAAATCTACTCAAGAGTAGAAATGTATAAATTTCCACTATTTATATATTATGAGCTCAAACATCTAATACAAATAGCCTATAGATTCTATAATGAAAATTTGAAATGGGGCATATTGCTACTGTTGGAATATTATTACGAATATATCGCAACAATAATTAATTATTACTACCAGCTTGCAGTGCAACACGAAATGATTAAAAATTAATTAAAAAATTTTATTGTTCAAAACTTTATTCCAAAAATTTTACGGATACTAATTTTAATTATTGTGTAAAATCATGTTCCTTTAGTTTAAAGTTTAGATACAGTGTAGAAGATGTTTTTAAAGTTTTTAGATTCTAAGTTTAGAAATAAAAGTATGTTCATTGAATAATTTTCAGTGCCAAAAATACGTACAATATAATGGTTTCCATTGGTTCCATTTCCATCATGGAGTGATCAATTTCATTAACACTATTTTGGAAAAGCTTTTATTAACTTTTAATGTCTGCAGAAAAGGTCAAGTACACCAGTAATGTATCAAAACAACATTCTCAATCATATATACCTGTTGACGTGAGGTTAATTTTTATAAAAAAACATTTTTTTAAAATAGGCTCGTGTTTTAAAATTTAAAGTCAAATGTATGTTTTATAATAAAATTTATTAGAAAACGGCTCGACAATTATTTTGGTAATATTGAGAAGGAATTGGAAAATGCGTACAGGCAAATTTCATTAGGTTATCAATTTAGGCTTTTTATTTAAACATTTTCAATTTTAAACACATAGTGAACCAAACCCGTGCAAATATGATGCAGACGCCAAAATCTGAATTTTTCAGAGATGTACCAAATTCTGAAATTTTTACGAAAAAGCCAAAATCGAGTTTTATCACAGAAAAGGGAATTTCTCCTCTTGTAAAACGATGTAATTTTGAAAAATATTTTAAAATTTTAAAATAATTGATTAATATTTAATTAGCCACTCCCATCTCCCAAAAAATAAAAGATACTTATAAAATATCTACAAATAAAATAGTAAATACTCTTAAATCTTCCAATAACCTTTACGATTATTCAATCGATTATGTTTATAAAGGACATAATGATGGAATATGGGATGTAAGTGTATGTAGTAGTGATAATTGGGTTTATGGAACTGGATCGGCGGATAAAACGGCTAGAATCTGGACTGGTGGAGGAAAATATTGCTCATTTGAGTATTTAGGCCATACTGGTTCTGTAAACTCAATTCGATTCCATCCTTGTAACAATCTCTTATGTTTGACGGCTAGTGGAGACTGTACTGTTCATTTATGGAAGAGGGATGATTTTTCACAGCATGGAAAAAAGATTGAATGTATTAAGCTTAAAAAAATTTTTTTATTTTTTTGTACAAGCTAGTGGAATACCTGTGCCAATTTCCAACAGTAATGGTAAAGCTGGAGAGAATAAAAGTTTACAAAATGCTTATGATTGCTCGTCCATTTCAATAATGGCTGATTTTATCGATGAAAATAAATTTGCCGTGGCTTGTTGGAACGGACAAGCCTCTGTAGTTGATGTCAACACCAAGCAGGTTTTGGCCCAATTTTGTAATTAATTATAATTTACAAAATTTTATTATAATTTTTTTAGCTCATAAAAGTGAACTTACCTATATAACTACTTGTAATAACGGAAATCTCATATTGACATCATCAAAAGATAAAACTTTCTGCATATGGGATGTTCGTCTGTATAATAAAGAACCTCTAGCGACATCCGCTGTCCATTCTCAGTTAATTTTTAATTTAAAAAATTTTCTTGATAAATTTTAAAACTTTTTATTTTTTAGAACTATTTGGTCGTCAATTTTCTGTGATAATAACAAAATTACCACTTCTGTGGATGACAAATACGTTGGCATTTACGATATTCGTAATATTAATGAACCACTGATTAATATAAGAACAAATTCAAATGTTTACAGGTGCTATTGATTATAATTTTTTATAATTAAAAAAAAGTTTAATTTTAAAACATTAGAATTTCTTATGAAG
The DNA here is from genome assembly GCA_034780555.1 of Coelogynopora nodosa. Classification (NCBI taxonomy): domain Eukaryota; kingdom Metazoa; phylum Platyhelminthes; order Proseriata; family Coelogynoporidae; genus Coelogynopora; species Coelogynopora nodosa. The sequence goes on along the minus strand of JAUZND010024673.1, from coordinate 40,070 downwards.
AAAGTAATAAATTGCTAGGATTACCTCAAGATAACGGACATGTTAGGATTTACGATCTTAATGGAACTAGACTATCGCGTATTCACATGGATAATAATAGGAGGGTTTTTTAATATTGAATTAAAATATTTAAAATATTTTCTCATAGGGTCATTCGATGCCAGTAACTTGTGTCAACTGGACTTTAGACTGTGATGATATAAAGCTCCTATCTGTAGGTTTTGACTCACAGTTGATAAAATGGAGTATTTTGAAACCCACTAATGCAGTTTAATGATTGGTTAACCAAAGTTATTGTTATTTAAATCATTATTTAAATTTTAAAATGTAACTTTTTTGAAAATGTAATATTTACACAAGTACTATAATATAGATTATAATTATACAGTTTAACGTATTAAATGTTGTGGAAAATTACCTTTATCCTCTCTATCTTCGTATTAACTACATGTCATAAAATTGCAACAGTATCAAATTCCCAAAATACCGTGGCTATTGAGACAAAATCCCACATTATACAATCCCGGTCATTTACTGTAGGTGACTACTTTGTCTATTTAGACGAAAATATAATCTACACGTTCAAAAGAAGTGGCTTGACTTATACTTTACTACATACCTATAAAAATGCCCTCGATATCCAACTAATCTCAAATAAACATAAAGGGGTAAAATTGGTCTATCAGATTGCAGGAAAAATAACATCTACCTTTATAGTTTGTGATTATAATAATGAGGCTAAACAGTATACGGTTCAACATAAAGACGTAACATTTGTGCATGACTTTTGTTTTCATCCGGATAATAATTTGGTAATTTTTTACAGTACTTACATCATGTTTAAGATGGACAAGGGTAATAATGTATATATGAAAAAAGTTCCAAATTTTCAATTAATAGAATGGTCAAACGCTCATTATGGATGTGTTTATTTACAAGTAAATCAGAAATTGTTGTTGCTTGATTTTTCCAATGACGAAAATGTAGATTTGCAGATTTTGTTTTCTGGGTTGATTGTCTTTTTTCAATGTAATAAAAGGGTTATTATTTTCGCGACTGATGGATCCAAATTGGTGTCGGATGAGTCTGTTTTGTGGTTTACGAAAATTAAATTTGATCAATTTGAGGATGATGAACAATTACACACGTCTTTGTATGGTATTGTGTATGTGAGTAGTGTGGGAAATAGGGCTTTGTTGGAGATGGTTGTAATTTTTTTAAAAATTACGTTTTGCTTCCGCGTTTTCATATAACAAGTTATAAATCAAGTTCACTATAATTCGCCAAATTTTCAGAAAATCGTACAGTCGACTGAGTCGAGCTCTTTGATTTTGCCCATTTTTGTAAATATTGTTCAATGTGTAAGAAATGAGCAAGTGTGCAAATTTTTTTTTAAATTGCGAATTAATTACAAAGTTAGAATAGCTAAATTTTCATTATAATATCGTTCACTACATTTTTAAAATACAGAATGTGGTGTTAAAAATTTGTAATGTCTATATAATGTGATTTATTTATAATTAATAAACGAGTATTATTATTTTTTTTCTTTTATGTTTTTCAATTTTATGACTTTTATCAGCAATTAAAATTTGTATGTATAAATTCAAAATAGAAGGGTCGCGAAGACTGTTAAAAATTTTAAATTTTAACATGTACACATTGAATGTGAATATTTCCCAATTAACTTATTTTTTCGTTGGTGAAATGGTCAATTGTTTTTTAAAAGTTTTTAAATAAAAATTGTTCATAAAGATCCATAAATAACTTGGTTACGAAATAAATTAAGATTTGTAACGACAATTAATTTGTCTTTCGTCTCATAACTTATGAGACCATCATTTCACCAGATTGAAATTTACAGTATTAAAACGTGGCTGTTGTATCAACATTGTCTCCAAATTTTAGAGTATTTAAAATTTTTTTAATTTTTCTCTTTTTTTATCTTTGGAGTGCCATAATTTATTTAACAAGGTCATTTTTTTCATTAATATTTTCAAAATATACTCATACGTACATGTTCTACCAATATAACAAATTGGAAAGAAATCCAAAGGCCCGAGTGTACGCCGTTGGCGAAATAATATATTAATAATAATTATAATTATCGTCAACTTTGGTGAATATATATTATATTTTCTTGATGGAAATTCATAATTTTATCTAATTTTATAAATTTATATAAAAAAGCAGGAATTATGATTTTTTTAACAAAAAATTTAAATTTGAAAAAAAGTGAAAATTTTGAAAATAAAAATAATAAATAATATTATAATAGACCAGAAACATTTAGTGAACGAAATTTAATTTTTATAAGATATTTTTAAAAAAACCTTAAAAAATCTAGAAATCTAAATGAAATCTCAAAAACTAAGTTTTTTCCATCCCTGGAAAAAAGTATAAATTTACTATTTAAAGTTTCTAATATTTTTCAATAATTTTAAAATTTAGAAGTATAAAACGGTCGGATTTTGGTGGCAAATTCGTCATATTTTGGAAATGGATGAAACTGACCCGAAAAGACTCTACATTAGCAATTCAAACTTGACAAATTTCAAAAAAATCTCCTTTGATGCTATAAAAAAGGAAACGTGCTGGGACATGAGATTATTAGCAATAGAAACTGATTTTTTCTCCCTTGTTATAATGGACGTGGATTTAGTAGGATACATTTCCTTCGACACTGGAGACTCGTGGAAGAAGCTCATGATAAACAATAAACCAGTCATTCTTTACAAAGTCTACGATTATTACAAACAAATGGGACTCATTACAATAAAGGTTGTGGAGAACCCAAATTATACAGATGAATTTTACTATTACACCTCTTTCGATGGAGGGCACAGTTGGAACACGCCCTTTTCTGAAATTATCAGAAAAGTGTCTTTTACTAAATACAACAATAGAGATTATCTCGTAGTAGCAATGTCAAAAAATAACATTTACCTTTCCATAAATGGATGTCGTTCTTGGATGGTTTTGAACAATATTGACAGATTAAAAAAAATATCTCTATTTTCGTTTTCAGACGAGTACTTTTACATGTTGAATAATAAATTTCACAATTTCACTCTATTGTATCGACAAGAACATGACACAACCATGGATCAATACAATTTTGATTTTAAAATTGAAGACGTTTGTAAATTCACTCCTCTTTATGAAAAATGCGATAGAGGTGGTATAAAGTACACGTATAAACTCGACAATGAACTATGTTTCCCAAACTTGATACCCCAACGAAATCCAATTTGTCAATGTTTGGAAAACGATTACATGTGCTCATTGAATTATGAAAGGGACCCAATTACTCGTAAATGCGTTATTAGCAAAAATATGCCAAATTATCAAATCTATTGCGCTAAAGGAAAAAGAGTCGTCGAGCAGATATCCAAGTATCAGCACATTTACAAGCAAGATTTCTATTCCACGTATTGTAAAGCCGCCACGTTTGAAACTAAAACAATAGTCAATGAAGCCACTACTACAATAGAATGTGAAAAAAACACCCATGTAAAATACATTACTGAAAATGAATACAATGAGACTGAAAGAGCATCTCAAAAGCTGAGGTTTCAATCAATGATTATCTTTCTATCTTTCATGATGTTTTTCATAATGTTTCTTATTTTGCTCGTTTTTTACACTTTAACAAGGCGTATATGCCCGAGAAGTATAATAAGAAAGGTGGTTATTGATTCTCCACATGATAATTCCACGAAGGTTAATTTGATTAGTCAAAATGCTGAAAAAACGTCGATAGATTCTATAAACACGATCAATTCTTAATTTTAAATTAAAGTTATTGCCAATCTAATTTTGTTGTTATTTGGTAACGTGATTTTGAATTGCGCCAGAGTTTTTTATCGGTTTTATGATAACTTAGATTTATTTATCGCGTTTTTCACAGTTTTGTAGATTGAATTTTAAAATTTACTTTCTAAAATTACTGCTATTTTAAAGATTAATATGGAACCGCGAGTTACTAGAAACAGGAAGAGAAAATTGAATGAATCGAATGGACAAGAATCGCAACTCAATTCTCAATCTTCTAATTTTGGTTTACAAAATTGTAAAATAAATTTTTTTAGTTATTAATATTCAGATGTTGCAAATGTAGAGTCGTTTTCAGATTTTAATGCAGATTTACCGAAATCTAAAAAAAAATATGAGCGTGAAAATGATGTTTCACTGCAAGTTGATAATGTATCTTTCAATGAATCGTTTGGTATTTAGAAATTTAATTTTTGTGACAATTTTAAAAGCTTTTTTGATATTTTTTAAAAATTAATATAGACTCTAACAAAACGTTACAAAAAACTCCAACAAAACCTAAACCAAAATCTAAAAAAACTCCAAAACGAAAGCCTATTCAAGCGACTAAAAATACCTACATTTTCACCATGTTTTGTGATAACATTTCCTATAAAAAAATAATGGACAGGTGGATAACTGAATATAAAAAAAATAAAGAAATTGGAACATTATCAATGATTCATTTTTTCATTTTATTATCTGGAGGAAAGGCCATTTTAACAGTAGACATGATAAAAACTATGGCTGTTGCAGAATTGATTAAAAAACTGACTGTACACCACGAAGAAGATTCAAATTATCCTTTAATTTCGTCTTTATCAAAGTGGAAGGGGTTACGTTTAAAAATTACCAAATTTTGTTTTCAGTTGGTGGAATATTTACAACACAATGTTTTGTATGATGACTATTTTTTGAAACAATTGCTTTCTATTTTAATGGGTATGTCTGATTCTCAGTTTAGGCCTTTTCGACATACTAGTTGTTTTATTTGTATGAAATTTATGTCTCCCATTGTTCGTTTAATGCAGGTATTAAATGATAAGGTGGAAAGTGAATTGAATGGGGATGAAAATTTTACAAAAATTAGAAAAGGTGATGAAAATTTAAATGAAAGGATATGTGTTTTGGAGAAAATTAGTGATTGTGTATTTCAAGGTGTTTTTGTTCATAGGTAATTTAAAAAATGAGTTTAAAATTGAAAATGTTTTAATAAAAAGTATAAATTTCACGAAATAAATACAAAAGTGTTTAAAATTCAAATTTTAACGAAATAGATGATCAAATGAGTTTAAAATTGAAAATGTTTGCATAAAAAATACAAATTTCACGAAATAAATTTTTCAATGTGTTGAAAATTGAAAATTGAAAATGTTTAAATAAAAAATTAAAATTTCAGGAAATAAATGATCAAATGAGTTTAAAAATGATAAAAAATATTTTTTTTAAATTTATTATTTTTAGATATCGCGATACCTTCGCTGACATTCGTTCAATATGCATATCAGAACTTGGAACATGGATGATTCTCTATAAAGATTGTTATCTCAGAGATCTGTATTTAAAATATGTCGGTTGGCTCTTGTACGATAAAGTAAGCTCTGTCAGATTATCTGCTTTGCAAGTTTTGTCCACCATCTACATGAAGCGTGAAAATTTCGATTCTATGATGGTTTTCACCATGAGATTCAAACCAAGATTCAAAGAAATGTTACTTGACAAGGACAATCTGGTAAGGATTGAATTGGTGGTAATTTTCACCAATATTTTGTTAATTTCTCCGGAATCTATAACTGAATGTGAATGTGATGTTGTGTACAATTTGATATATGTTTCTCAAAAACCGTTGGCTCTTGTTGCGGCAAAATTTCTTCATTGCAAAATTAAGCAGATTATGTCATGTGAAAATGATAATGGAAATGAAGATAAAGATGAAAATGATGACGAAATTGAGAATGAAAATAAAAAGAATAAACTAAACGGTACATTGAAAAATGATATTTCTGATTTGGACGAAACTCTTTACAGTTTAGAATCTAAAGAGTCACACATTAAATCAGAAACTCAAAGTGATTATGAATTGGAAAAATCTGAAAAGAATAAAAAGAATTATCAACCTCTGGACGAAAAAAGCCAAGATTTCCGCGTCGCGTACTTGAAATACCTTGTTTCGTTTTCTATCGAACATGGAGCACACTCGCATTGTACATATTTAGTTAATGTCATGATTGAAATTACCGATATTATTTACGACTGGGACATTTACAAGATTCTCATACAGGGAGACAATCAATTGACGCCACATGATGAGGTTTTTCTTTTTGACATTTTCTTAGCATGCGTGCAACAATATGTTGGTGGAATCGAACCTGTAAATCGGAAAAGTTTAAAAAGGTCCATTTCAGCAAAAGAAACAAAGAGATTAATTCAGATAAAATTGTACTTTTCTGACATTTTCATTTCCATGTTGTCGAAATTGCTATCTACGTACAAAAAGGACATTTTGATATTGACCAACGTTGTTAAAATGGCCTCTTTTTGTAATTTATCTGAGTTTTCTAAAGTTTTATCCACTCAACAACAACCAAAGATTTTTTCCTTGTTACAACAAGCATTAGAGAAGAATCATAATGCAGAATTTGAACAATGTGTGGCAAATTTGTTTTTCCATCTTTTGAGCGACCAGGCGGAACAGGAGGATATGTTTAACGCTACTTTTGAGTTTTGCAAGAGTTTATCTGTAAATATTTTCACCAATTTTTACAATCTGCATAAAGAATTTAAAGATTTTTATTATCACGATGATAATAAAAATGATGAAAAAGTTGTGTTGTTGTTTGATGAAATTTTGCAATTTTTGACAAAAATCCAAGCATTGGTCAAAATTCACAATTTATTGGATGTTAATTTGTTTGAGTGTTGTTTTTATTACCTGGAATCTGTTCAAGTTGATCATTTTGATGAACGGTTTCAAGAAATTTTAATTTGCTGTTTGAAAATATGCTACTTGTTGATTTACTCTGCGCGAGTCAAGTTTCAGGCCGACGAAACTCACAATGTTTGTTTTTTTAATTAATAATTTTTTTAATTTTATTTAGTCGCACAGGTTGTTTTTGTCGACGAATGTGAGTCGTTTTTTGGAAAAGTGTTGCCAAATGTTTGCGAGTGAGAATGAGAATGTGGCTTATGAGGTAGGTTTGTTTTTTTGTTTTTTAATAATTTTAATGCAGGCTTTTCTTTGTTCTTGCGATTTTTTGGTACTTTTTCGCAACACTGAACAAGTACAATCTAATATTTACAGCGAAATTTCATTCACTCCAGATTTCGAGTACCAAAAGAGTTTATTGAGATATATAAAAAATAAGGCTTTTAACGAGAGAATAGTGTTGAATAATGATGGTATTTTTTTAAATTTTTTTAATTGTATTGTTATATTATTTATTTAGATGATTACGACTCGAATAATAACAGATGCAGAGTAATTTACAAAAAGAGAGTTTGCTTGGCAGGTGTGTGTAAGTGCATTTTGCTCAATATTTTTCCAGTCAAGCATTCTAGTCTAATTATAAAACATTTCGGACTTGTAATATTTAAATATAATTTTTATATTTAAAATTTGATAAATATTTTTTCATTTTTTTCATTAGTTTTTTTACGACTACGGAGATATTATCAAGGAATTGATTGTTAAATTGAGAGAAGATGCTCCACAGGAATTGGGTAGTACGTTTGTTTCTGCATTTCGATCGGTAAATATCATTTTCAAAATTCTGTCTTGTATTGTTTTGAAATTTGAATGTTGTTTAGCTGTATGAAGATTGTAGAGATTTGAACAGTGAGGAAACAAAGGATATTATGTCTGTAATATTTAATTTATCAATTTAATGATTTTTGTTTTTTGTTTTTAGAAATTATCTAGTAACTTTTTGGCCAGTTTTATGACAGATTATATGAAAATACGAAAGGCGCTCGTTTTAATTAACAAGTTAATTTAAAAAAAAATTTTATCATTTTATAATTTTATAATTTTTGTATTTATAACTAGAAAATGCGTGTTGTATGCTACTTCATCTAGTGATATTAACGATGCTAGTTTTCAGAATTTGAGTTTTCTGAACTATGTCATTCCTATATCGAATAAGTTGGTCAAGACTGACAAGAATCATATGTAATTATAATAATTGATACATTTGATCATTTATTTCGTGAAATTTGTACTTTTTATTCCAACATTTTAAATTTTAAACAC